>OMKR01110681.1:0-14711 GCA_900302355.1 Cyttopsis rosea | reverse complement strand
CAGCCAGGAGCAGTGGGCAGCCCTCACTTCGTTGGCGCCCGGGGACCAATTCCAGGCGGTAGATCCATGTCGTGGTCAGGGACAGGACAGGAAGTGTTCTGCACGTTTTTAGTCGGGGTCCTTATGTTGGAGGAGACCCATGCGAACGTGCAAACTCCACACAGAAAGGCCCCTGATCGGGAGATAACCCACCGGAGCACGGTGCCAACAGTGCCCCAGGCGGGAATCGAACCCAGGACCTTCTTGCTGTGAGGCAGCAGTACAAGCACTGTGCCAGCCGGATGCAGCACGGCTATGATGAGATGTTGGGAGACAAGAGGATCCATAAGCACAGAATCATCTTTCCGGCGCGGCTCCTGATGACACATGCTTAGAGGTCTCACACTTTCCAAACGCCGGCTGAAGTGGACAAGTTTGTCCAGTTTCTTTTGAATGATCGAGGTGGACCTGACGATGGAATGCTCAGGAAAATGTAACGGCAATACTGGTTACTCTATTTTATATCATTAGCACACAAAGTAACATGATTATTCTTTTTGTTTATCCTCGGACTGTGTTTTGTTTCCTTTTCAATTCTCATGGTCAAATTAAATCTATATTGCTGTGGACAGTGGGCTCAAAATGGATTGGAAGAAAGGGAAAACATTGACATCAATGCATCCAAGCACTGGACAGTTGAAATTACATTTGTTTACATGGGACGTCCAACCCATCACCATGTTGAATGGCCTTATTTGCTGAAGTCTTGACCAATAGTGTGGTCTCTAAACTGTTTAACATCTCTAGAAGTTGCCCGCAAGGAAGTCCTTTATCACCATTGCTATTCATTCTTGCAATAGAACCATTTGCTATAGCGTTGAGGATGCATAGTGACATGAATTCAAGAAGGTCATTTAGAACATAGAATAGCACTCTTTGCCAATGATGTAATTTTGTTCCTAAAGAATCTAAAATGTTCTGTCCCCGCACTCCTAGATCTTATTGAAACATTTGCAAAAATATCTGAATATAAAGTTAATGATTCCAAATCATCTATAATGTTACTTAATAAATTAGAGAGGAAAATAGCCATGTTTCTGCTTCTATTTTCAACCCAACGAAAATTTCACATATCTGGGTATAACAATTGTCATTGAGGGTTTATAATATTGCTCAGATAAATTATGAGCCAATTCTGGAAGCTACTACCTCATCAGTAGAACGTTTGACATCTTTACCTATTTCAATGATTTGGCAGGATAGATTTTTACAATTTTTTAAAATAATTTTCTAAATTATTCTAAAATTTTCTATTTGTTCCAGAATATCCCCTGTTCCCTCCCTCATCCTTGTTTACTAGAATTAATAAGTTGTTTACCAACTTTATTTGGCAAAATAAATGTCCCAGACTACGTCTATCTTTATTATATCTACCACATGACCGAGGAGGCCTTAAATGCCCAAACATCCAATGCTATTACTGGGCAGCTCAACTGGAGTCCATCATGTTTTATATTTCATCTGAGAGCCCCCCTGCTTGGGTGGATTTGGAATCTTGTTCTGTTACGCCAAGCTTACCATTGCACTTGTATTTGTATTCAGCAGAGCGCAAATACCTGAGAAAAAATACAGACCGTATTGTATTGAAAATGACTAATGTTTGGTTTGACACTAAATATTTGAATATCAACTCTTCCTGGTCACATTCAGTCCTATTTGGGGTAATGTCAACTTTAAACCAGGGAAATGTGGTTCAGGATTTTGGATATGGGCTAAAAAAGGGTTAAGGAAAGTGCAAGTTCCCTATCGCAGGGACTGCGATCTATTACTTATGGGAATGATCGTCAGGTCATGAATCCAATCAAAATGCTCTGCATTCACGCCTGGAAGGCAGAGGAGGGTGACACCGCCGCGCTACCATCCCGCCCCTGAAGCGGCCACCTGAGCTCCCCGGTGAGCTCCAGCCGGCTGTCCTCGGCTCCGGCCTCGGTTAGGCTAATGGAGGCAGAGCTCCTCGAGGTGTCCCAGGGAGCGGTCAGCAGGATGGACCTTCCCACCACGGCCTACCGGACACAGTACGGGAGGAGACGCTAGTGGAGCTACGGACACGGACCTCTCCGTCGACGGGCCTCACTCAATGGGGTGGCAGATGCGTGGCAGAGAGCAGGACGCAGAAACGGGCAGCAGACTGCCCTTCCCTTTAAAACGTCACTTTCTCCCTGTATTTACGGCCAGAAAGCACACGTTTACAGTGAAAAAGCACACACAGACCACCACCAAAGATTCTTATTTTCATGTTCCCATTCATCCCCGGCATAGGAAGTACCTGTGAAGTCTGAGCTTTGCCCTCAATACGGAGAAAAGTGTATTGATCCCGAGCCAACATACCCCGTTTCTAGGCATGGAGTTGGACTCCATAATGGTCTGCCTGTCCCCAGCCAGGGCTCAGGCCATCAGGTCGTGTCACAGTTCGTACCCAGACGGTCAATGACGTCACTCTTGTGTTAGAAGCTACTGGGTATGATGGCATCAACCACCGTGGCGCTCCCCCTCAGCATGCTACAAGCCAGGGCGTTCAAAGGCTGGTACGCGGCCAGGCGACTTCACCCGGTGAGGGACAAGCAGCGCAGGGTGACCATCTCACAAGGTGCAGGAGAGCCCTGTTGGCGTGGAGGAGCGCGTGGCTCCTTTGTGTGGGAGCCGCGCTGGGGAGCATATCATATCGCTCCACTATCACTCTACTACGGGGTGGGGAGCCGCCTACAATGGTGCAACAGCCAATGAGCGGTGGATGGTGACGCAGGCGATGCGCCACATAAACGTTTAGGAGCTGCATACTATTAGCTCTTCAACACTTCCTGCCAGCCCTCAATGGCCGACACGTCCTTGTGAGGTCAGACAACACCTCAGCGAGCCTACATTCGGTTCGGTCACTCCCCTGTGTTGGATGGTGAACAATCTGCTGCTGTATGCGGAGCAGAACCTTCTTTCACTCCAGGCAGTCCACATCGCAGGCCGTCTCAACCAGGGGCGGACCTTCTGTCCAGGGGAAACCCCCGGGCTGCAGATTGGCTCAGGTGGTGGCGGAGACGTAGAAGCGGTTCAGCCAGATGGAGGTGGACTTGTTTGCGCCGTGGAAGACGACACCGTGCCCGTTCTCCCTAGGGGGAGACGAGCCACCGTTGGCCATGGACGCGTCGCTGCTCTACGCTTTCCCCCGGTAGCACTCATTCAGCCTTTGCTGAACAGAGTGCGGGAGGACAGCTTGTCGCTGCGGCGGTGGTCCCTTATTGGCCCAGCCACCCGTGGTTTGGCGGTCTGTGTGACATGAGTGTGGGTCCCTCGTGGGAGCTCCCACGCTGGCGAGATCTGCTCAGGCCTCAGGTGCGATAGGCTCGGGCCTATGGCGTCTTCGGGCCTGGTGCCTGAGAGGGAGAGGCTCCTAGCTTCGGGCCTCTCAGAGGCAGTGGTCGCCACCATACAGTGCAAGGGCACCCTCTACACGCTCCCAGTATATACTGTATTTTCGTCCAGTGGTGCGAACAGCAGGGACACGCCCCCTCCGATTGCCCCATAGGGCCAATATTGGGAGTTCCTGCAAGAGCTCTTCGCGGAGGGGGAATCAGCCGGTACACTCAAAGTCTATCTGGCAGAAATCTCAGCGTGTCACATGGGCTTGGACAGCTTCATGCCAGGCAGTCACCCGCTGGCGTCATGCTTTATGGCGGGTGTGCGGCGTCTGCGTCCAGCCTGGACATCCCCGATCCCGACCTGGGACTAATTAGTGGTCTTGCGGGCTCTGTCAGGGCCTCCGTTGGAGGGCCTACACACTGCGGACATTAAGATTGTTAAACTAAAAACGGCCTTGCTACTGGTGCTCGCCTCAGCGAAGTGGGTAGACGAGCTGCAGGCATTGTCAGTTCCCCCCTTCTGCATACAGTTTGTGGGTGGGGATGATTTTGCATCATGCAGTCAGGTCATCGAGTTGGCAGCCTGGCCTCCACCGCCTTTCCAGTCAGAGGAGCAGGAGAGACTTAACACCCTGTGCCCGGCCGGGCTTTGCAGTGTTATGTGGACCGCACTAAGGATTTTAGGTGCGGGGACCAGTTGTTAGTGTGCTTTGGCGCCCAAGCAATGGGTAGGCCCCTGTCCAAGGAGTGACTGACTCTTTGGCTGGTGGAGGACATAGACTTGACCTATTGTAGCCTGTTATTGGAGGCCCCTCAGGGTCTGCGTGCACACTCCTCCTCCTTTTGGGCCCTCTTTAGGGGGGCTTCGGGGGAGGATATATTGGGCAGCAGGTTTTACATGTTAGATGTTACTAGGTCTACACTGCTGCATGCTGTAATGGGTGTACAGATCTGAGTATGCAGGTGCTACAGAAAGTATCCCATAAGCATTTTCTCCCACACGTACACTGACATATCTGGGACAGCCACGCCAGTGGTGGGTATGTTATTGCGTGGACCTCCCTCAGGCAATCACTAAACTATCGTGTGATGGTGTACAGTCTCATAAGTAATAGATTGCAATCACTGCGATAGGGAACGTCTAGGTTGCGTATGCAACCCCAGTTCCCTAAGAAGGGCCCAGATCTATTACTGCGCTGCGTTACGGTGCCCTTCCGAGGAGCTCAGCAGCGGAAAGAGGCAGAAAGGAAGTTGCGCTGCAATATATACCCGGGGGTGCGGGACGAAAGTGTGGCACCACTTCCTCTGCCTTCCAGGCGTGAATGCAGAGCTTTTCGATTGGATTCATGATCTGAAGATCATGAAGTAATAGATCAGTTCCCTTCTCAGGAAACCGGGCTTGCATACGCAACCTAGACGATATGTACAGTGAAGAAAGAAAAAAAATTTTTTTCAAATAGCTTCAACTTAGGAGCTTTATATCCTCATCTCAAAACCATTCATTAGACATACCTGTCATTTCCCCATTAGAGGTAGCAATCATAGGATATTGTTGATTATATATACAGTATATATATATATATATATATATATCTTTACCTCTCGCATATACAAGTGAAATGCTCTTACAGTACATACACATATGAAATGCTTTCACATACTACTGAGAATGCTCTTATACACATGTGAAATGCTCTCACATATATAAGTGAAATGCTCTCAGATAGTATGTAAGAGCATTTTCCGTAGTATATGTGCGAGCGATCTCAGTCTAACCGGATGGCATTAGGTCTAAAGTGCAGAAATACCAGGGATGAGATGTCTGATACCGATGCACCTATGCTTGATTCACTCTTGTGAAACGCACTGGTTCGGTACAATGTGTCAGAGCTTGTATCGGATTACCATTATCACGTGACTGATGACATCAGAACCTTTGAATGAACCACCGGAAGAGGTGTGACTGGTTTGAAGTCTTGGCGCGATCCCAGCCTGATGAAAAAGGACATGAAACCACCGCACTCCAGAGACTTGATACCAGATGAAAGATGTTGGCGGAAGAACTACTAGGATTATTAGAATAATAGATATAGAGACAGATATATATTTCGACTGATATAGATTACACATATAGAATATATAGAAATAGATTATATGGATAGATAGATCATATAGAATAGAATAAAGAGATACAGGAAAGATAATTAATAGCAGAACAGAACAGAGGAGACCACAAGTGGAAAGAGGATACAGTGGACGACAGTCTATCCACAAAAAATTTACTGTGGCCGCTGATAGCACCATGAATTGCACATCAATTGCACCCACTACCCGCTATCTCATTGGGATTTGAAAATAAGGGTAATTTTCCGGCGCCCAGTGGGGGGGGTCGTCCGTTACGAGCATGGGGTCTAACGGAGACCCCGTGCGCCCCGGGGTGCCAGACAATTACCCTTATTTTCAAATCCCAATGTTGACAGCTCTGATCGTGCAGCAGAGCGATCGAGGCACCTGTGCCTTTTTTTGTCCAGCGCCGGTGTTCTGGACAAATGAAAACGGGCTGTATTTGTATTTGTTAATTATTTCCTCGTCACTAGCCCAACAACCGGCGGCGCACCAGGATTGTCCCGCTTCCTCCTCCGGCATCAGAAAAAATTGGTTTTCAAGCGAAAAGGACAATAAAAGCAATACATCAAACTTCCAATACACTGGGCGGATGCAGTCCTCGTTGTTGCGTCTCCATCCATCGTCAATGCCATGAATGCGTGAAACATTCATATGTGTATGTGAGAGGTAAAGTATAAAATATGGCCTATGGCCTCTCATAGAAAAGTGGTGACTTTTACTCTTAAAGGGACAGTGCAGGCTTTTCTCAGTATTTAGGCATTTAACTCAAAATGGATTATTAAAACACAAACTAATATAATTTCCGTTTCAAACGAAAATAAATAAATAAAATAATAATTTCACCTGGGTTACATGAACATGTATCAAGAAACAGCATTTCCGCCCCATTTCATGTTTTAAACTGTCAATTTCAAAGAGTTGTTATACATGTAAGTTTATTATCAATTTTAATCATAGAATAATACTGTATGTGATAAATATAGTTGAAAATTGCTTATATGAAATATTTCTTGGATTATATAAATACTAACAACAAAATAGTTCTGTATAATCTTTCTACATTGAATTACAACATTATTAGCTACAACATTATTAGTAACTGAGTGGAAGCATTTTGGGATTTTTATCCTATTCCTTTAATTACTACTTCATTCATAAAAAAGTTATTGATATAGGTTCACAAATACTAATTACCACAATATTGTAGCTAAACCAGAAATCTACTGTAGTCAAATGGGAAAAATTATCGAATCGAGACCCCAGGAATCAAAATCAAATCAAATCGTGAGATTCCCAAAGATTCCCACCCCTACTTGCTAGTAGGAGGATCCAGGGATCGAACCAGCAAACCACCAGACAACCGCTCTACCTCCTAGATATTGCACCATTCTTCAAGAAGAAAAGTCTCTAGTTCTTTGGGGCATGAAGGAGGTGGAAATGTGATGTGATGTTCAGATCAGGTGATTGAGGAGGCCTTGGAAGGCGGTTGTAGCAGACATCATGTGTCACAGAGCTAATGTGATCACAGAGATTCATCTGGTCACCCACGATGGCCCTCACACTGACTTCACGCTGACCTTTCCAAATGGAACAAGGGAGTGATTGTAATCGCTCTAGAATCCCTGCAGATGGTACTCATTACGTTGATCACCTCAACCCAATAAAAGTGCGACCCCAAAGATTTTCCTAGAACATATCAGGGCCGCAAGTGGAACAGGAAGACATTGGGCCTGACAACAGGATTTTTTACAACGGATTGTTAAAGCAGTTGGTGACCCTTTCGGTCACGACCCCACGGCAAGACCATTAGTTAGCTATGGATCTTCCACGAACCCCTGTAGCTGTGTTTTCCCCTTTCGGATTATTACATCAAGGCATCTGAGACCAAATGGTATTAAGGCGCATAAACAATCCACATAACAGAGAACACTGAAATGGATTACGCCAAGAACCATCAAACCCTTTTCTCCCTCCATGACACCAAGGAATTACACATCCAGGCCTGGAAGAGAGAGTTTATTACCATAGGTGTCAAGACCCTCACTAAGTAGAAACCCAGACTACATTCCACAATGGAGAAGCTGCAACTCTCTGGTTTTCTGGTATAAACTGTATCATGATGAAAATAGACTACAATTTCCAAGTAATGTAAGGTTATTCTGTAGAAGAAGGCAGGAAATAAAATCCTCTCTAAACTCTCAAAAGTCTTGGACTTCCAGAACCATAGATAGCCTCTCAGGTATAGGAAGGCGTGTCATTGCCAAAGAGTTTTGCTCAGAACTATACTTATTGGCAGAATTGCCATTTTCATAATTTCCAGACATTTTTATTCTTCCTGTGAATGCACAACATCTGACGTTTTGATTGTTGTAGTTAATTCTTTTAAAGTTGATAATAACTTTTGATCAATGTCGAACGGCCATTATTTGCAAGATATTTTTGATGAGTTTAGTTACAAGCTAGTTGTTCATCTACCTTCCAACGTCCAACCACAGCGATGTTTGACGGTCGCACAAAGCTGCGTGCTGGCCTCTGCTTCAAGAGACCGTAGCAACGCCTGCCATCCGGACGAATCCAGGAGTGACCGGTGGTTCACCGCATCGCTCCAACAGCCGCCAGTGGGACCCGCTCCCACCAGAAGTCGTGTTCGCCAAATCGAGCCAAAGCGACCGTGGGAAGTCTCTGTCCCTTGGTACCTCGTCTGCGACAGAGCGCTACGCCATGCCTGACAAGATCAATCCATCGCTACTGTTCGTGATCATGTTGTTAATGTCGGATGGGTTCTCTCTTTAATTTCTTTAATTCCTTTCACTATTAATTCACAGATTAGGTTTAGAAGTTAGTTCAAAATTCTCTCTTTAGTTACAACTCCACGTATTCTCTCCAATCTCATCAGATCATGATGTTGAGTATCTACTTTATGTAATTCCTTTTCTATGTTTGTTTATGATTTTAATTTCTAATTAATCTAATTTATTCTCTTAATATTGAATGTTTTATTCAAATAAAGGTTTCATTTATTTCCGATAATTTGGGGTCTGTGGGTATTTTGAGTCTTCGTGAATATTGCACTGTACACAGAAACGAATCCCTGATTTCAGAAGTTACGCCCAAATTGAGACTGATAAATATTAATGAGTGCGATTAATAATTGTAAGTAACGTGTAACCGCTACACAGTTATCTGTCTCCTACTGTTCATGAAAACACCCTTGAATTTGTTTAGCAGTCTGTATGGGGGCATGATCATCCTGGAAGTTGGGATCATCATGAGGGAACAGTGTTTGCACTATAGGGTCATCGTCCTTGGCTGTTATGCAGAGCAATTGATGGAAGCAATGTTCCCCACATGATGGCTGCCCATACCATTACAGATCCTCACCATGGTTAAATGTTGCCAACAATTTTCCATTGCTCAGGGGTCCAGATTTTGTGCACTACACACCAGGTTATGCATCTTTCTGCAATGGCCTTGGATATAAACAGTTGCCCCACCATAAATGTAAATGCCAGCTCTGTGAAGCTCATGATGTGTCGTTTTTGCTGAGACTGGTCACAGAGGTGCTTATTCAATTCTGTGGAACTTTTTGTGATTGTGCCTTTGTGGTATTTATCCACTATCGTGGTGTCTGTATGTCCCTGTCTGTGAGCTACAGCTTGTGACCACTGAGCCTCTTTGCTGAGGCAGCTTGTCCATGTTTGGAATACACTGTCAAGATTTTTGACAACGTTCCCCTTGACACATTATGTCAAGGGGATACAACGCACAAGAAATGTTGGCACTTAGGAACTGTTAATTGGCTCATGTTGCTCTGAAAACCCATCATTAAGATCAGTCAGGGACACACATGGTGATCTGAACACCATCCCTTGCATTTATGACAAATAATGTTAAGTGTTTTTGTTTTGTGCCTTTTGTACCCATTTGTGTTAATATGTGACCAGTAGCGGCTGGTGGTGATTGGATGGGAGGGCTAAATAAAAGTCTAAAACTTGTCAATAACATTGCAGAATAATATTTGAGATAGCCTCTACAGCAGGGAAACTATAGCTCTTGCTATAACTCCACTATCCTGATTCCATCTGTAAGTACTAGGGGTGTCACGATTCCAATTCGAAATTGAAAATCGATCGAAATGAGCGATTTCGAACTTCGAAATCACAAGCAGGTTCGCGATTCTCCTAGTATTGTCCGTCATTTTGAGTTTATATCCAGGATCGGAGAAATCATGGTCTCATTGGGTATCTCTGCTGTCCGTCATGAAACCGCGTGATCTGATCACGCTCACGTGATAGGACAGCTGCACAAACAGTCCCTGGCCTATGTCGCAAATCAGCGGCAGAACTGCTTTACGGCAATATTTTACGTTATCTGCCCGTGGCACCGAGACAGCGAGAGTAAACAAACATGAATGGAGGAACGTGGGGCTTTGAGAAATTACTCATTGGATGGATCACGGAACACGCTGCGACAACATAGGGTGAGGGTTGACAACCGAGCCAAACCGAACCAAAGCTTTTTGTTTGCTGACCATGTTTTAGTAACAGAGCATCCCTCTCTCCAGAGAATGTGAACATACTCATCTTCTTAAAGAAGAATTTGAAAATGTAAATGACAGTTGTCAGGGCATAAAACCAATGTGTAAATTGTTAATAGCGTGGTAAATTGATGTTTATTATTGTAGAGTCTAGTTTTGACAAAGCTCTTAACTGTTTAGGTTTGTTGTTTAAATATTATCATATTTCATCATATCATCATATATATATTATTTACAATTGTTATTATTCAAATAAAAGTTAATTATTGAGAAACAAGTGTTTTTCTTTACAAATCAAGACTCGATAGTCTAACAATGGCATAGCCGTTAGTGCTGAAAAAGAAAAGTTTAAATCGAAAGTCAAATCGAATCATGGATTTGGAGAATCGTGACACCCCTAGTAAGTACACACAAGAATGACACATTCGTCTTGGGACAACCTTGTAGCAGGTATGCATGTGTGTGTGCATGCACATACACACACACACTGAAAAAGCCAGTTGTTTGGAATGAATTATGTGACAGCGCTTGAGTCTTAAAAAAACATGTCAATAAATCATTGAACTGATTGTGTGCCAACTGAAATTATTACAGAAAATAGTTAATTAGACCAGAAGCAGAGCGATATGTAATAGAAAATGCAGTTTAGCACCGCTTGCAGTGAAATGCAGTGTGAACATGGGAAATGGCAATTCTTCTAGAAACTTTCTTTTGAAACACAAAATGTACTGTTTGTCATTTGTCCTTCTGAGTAAGCTGTAAATGATTTGGAAGCTGTGTCCCCAGGTGGTTTACTACCATTTTTAACTCCAAAACATTATTAATGCCTGCTATTAAATTTGTAATGCACTACTTGGCACATACACCTGTGGTCTGTACTGGCCAATCTGATCATCTGATCAATCTGGTCAATGGGCTGAATGAGTTTAGCCACAACAAATACCAAACGGAGCGGGCATATCACTAGGTAATTCATGCAACACACATCAAAACCATCCGTTTCAAGGTAGTTATTGACATCAAATAAGAGGCATATGTGCTATGTAAAGGTATATTATTTTTAACTTATTTTCTCATTTTTTCTCAAAAAATATACCCCTGTTAGCTGTATCTATTCCAGCTGACCCAGTCAGTGCCCCTGTTGAATGTACCGAAAAATTTAATGTGATTGTTTTGTTTGACATGCTGACATTGATCAAACTCTTAACAGTAAAACGATTAGATGTACAAAATGCTACATCCATAACCTTTTTCTGCTTTATCTTATAGTGTTGCCATGGTGTTGTGGATACTAGGAAGTAATACTAAGAACAAAGTTGTATTACTGAGGAAGAGTTGGGTGTACTGCCCTATATATTTAAAAGTATTTGGTAGATGAGTAGACTGTAATTTCCCAGAGAAAGGGGCAAACTGCAAACAAACAAACAAAGATTTATTGATCTACACTTTGTCAATGTATTTTTGTATTCTGTATGAACCCTGACCACATCTTTCGACTCAGAAAAAGTGAGGAGCAGTTTTATTGTTGTGACATTTCGAAACTCAACTATGACACTTGACTTGGAAATGAATTGCCATACCTCTCACACCTGTTCCTCTCTCCTCTCCTTGCAAGAAAAACCTGCCTCTCCTGCACCAAATCCTGCCCACCGTGCCTCCAACACCATCGTTTCTTCCCATAGTCACATCCCATAATTTCCTGATTCTCTTTCGAAAGAGAGTCCTATGGCAAGCAGCTCAGAACTCCATGGTACGACTACTTGTTTAGGTCAAAAGGGCGGAGATTGAGTGAGTGAAGTCAAGTGGCTGGTGTAGAGTCTCAGATTCATAAGAAAATATGTCAAAAAAATAAAAGAATCACAATCTTCAAAATGAAATTGTGGATATTTTTGGCTGGCCAGCGCTTAATATTAACTCTAAATAAGCATGCATGCTATCTTGTTTCATAAATTCACATACTTGATGGAAAAAAAAACTTTTTAAACAGACTGTGACTGATGAATCATGGTGAAATGCACAGTCCTGCCACCACCCACAACTGGCAGATGGCTCGGTAGTGTTTTGCCAGGCATCCAGATGCTGCATTAGTCACATGCCAGGCAGGACTGGGCCAATGCCAGTGTCAGAACGCTAAGGACGTCTATGCTATACATGAAATTCAGTCGCTGTGCCATGAACCAGATGGAATTTGCTATTAAAACCAGGACACGTTGTTGCTGTGTACCCATGGCTGCATTAATGCGAGTCTCCCTGATGGCAACAACATTCGCTTTTACTTGTTACAATGTGGCCACCCATCGACAATCCGTTCCATATCCGCTAGCAGGGCCCGACACCAACTTTTAGAAGTGGTTGCCAAGTTGGCAACCATGGCATTTGGCTTTTGGTTGCCAAGACTGACAACATTTTGTAATCGAGGAGTGATGATCCTATATAATTATAACCCATATTTCAATATTAAGAAGTAAGCTCAGTGGTTAACACTGCTGCCTCACAGCAAGAAGGTCCTGGGTTCGATTCCCGCCTGGGGCACTGTTGGCACCGTGCTCCGGTGGGTTATCTCCCAAGCCTTTCTGTGTGGCGTTTGCACGTTCTCCCTGTGTTCGCATGGGTCTCCTCCAACATAAGGACCCCGACTAAAAACGTGCCGACAAAGTGAGGGCTGCCCACTGCTCCTAGCTGCCCCTGGAGGAAGGACAGCCAGGATGGGATAAACGCAGAGACTGTATCTCATTGTTCACCACTCCTGTGTGTGTCACCCTCCGCATGTGTGTGATTAATAAATCATTCTTCTTCTTAACTTTCTTTTACAATTTATCTTAGTCTTATACATTTTCATTTCCCAGACGAGTGCTGCACTCCGCAAACATCTGCTGTTTGGTGAAGTTGTATCTCTTAAATTACTTTATATTCAGTCGCAATTTTTACTAATCGTAGCTACTGGAGTTAATTAATATACATTAGCTTTCGATTCCACTTAAATCTACTGGTATACACTGCTTGTTTGTGCTCGGCGCTTCCGAGCTTGTGTTTGTCTCATGTACCGACCGGCGCCTGCCGGAATCCACTTCACCCACTGGTATCTGCTAGTCTCTTTTCAGTTCTCCTGCTCTCGGATTCGGCTCCCGCGAGTGCGTTGGCGAGGCTCTGCGAACCTCGAATTTCACCAGCTATGAGCTACAGCGGCTAGCAGCTAAGCAGCTACAAGCTACAGCAGCTAGTCACTAGTGGCTACAAGCTACAAACAAACTGACGCGCTGCATGTCGCTCCAACATAGCGATTTAGATGTGACGGGCACCCCCGACAGCCTGGGTCGTAGCTGGCCCGCTAGCCCAGATAGCATTAGCCTTAAGCTGCCTGCTAGTCACGGAGAGCCTGTTGAGGTCTTTAACAGATTCGTCCCTTTAGCTAGTCCTACCCCAGCTAGTCCTCCTGGCTCCCGCACCTTAGTCATAGGTGACTCCATCACCCGCCACGTCAAGCTTAGAAGGTCAGCCACAGTATTGTGTTTACCTGGGGTCAGAGCACCGAAGCACTGAAACTAATCTTAGAGTGGAAAGCAACAAGAACAGCCATAAGAAACAGGCACACAAGGCTGACACCAGCTATTCTGACATAGTTATTCATGTAGGCTCTAATGATGCGAGGATGAGGCAGTCAGAGATCACAAAGAGCAACATAGCAAGAACTTGTGACCTCGATGAAAGGTTCAGTAGATTAGTCTCGATTAACCGGTGGCTGGCCAAGTTCTGCAGGGATCAGGGACTCCCCTTTGTAGATAACCGGCCTTCCTTCTGGGGGCGACCCAACCTGCTGAGGATGGACGGCCTTCACCCTAACGGGGAAGGCGCCTTCACTTTTTCTAGGAACATAGATAAATGTTTGAGCCAAGCATGACATCTCACTCTAGAGCAGGTCGGGACACAGGTGAGTAGATAGCCTGATAATAACACTAAGGGTGTGGACTCTAGCCCAGTGAAGGTATGGCAGAATAACATTGTGTGTTAGGAAACCAACTGCTTGGTTTACAGATGAGACACAAGCACTTAAACAATCCTGTAGGAATCTTGAGCGTAAATGGCGTGCGGCTAAGCTTGAAGTGTTCCGTCAGGCATGGGGCGAGGGTTTGCTGAACTACAAACGCTCTCTTTCATTAGCCAAAACAAAGTATTTCTCGAGGTTAATCTGCCATAATAAAAATAATCCGAAAACTTTATTCAATAAGATAGCTATGCTAACCCAGCAACAGCCTATTCTTAACAGCTCCCCATTTACAGTTAATATTTTCATGTAATTCTTTACATAGAAAATTGACCTCATAGAAGAAATTAAAAACAATCTACCTCAACCCCAACCAAATCCTCCTATTAGTGACACTGGATCAGGCACTAGGGCAGATGGTATAGATAACCTCTCACATCTTGATACAGTATCTCTTGAATCTCTAGCGCAGTTGGTAAGTGCAGCAAAACAGACGACATGCTTACTTGACCCACTCCCTGGAAAACTCATTAAAGAGCTATTTCCAATTTTAGGACCCTCTATTCTTAACATTATTAACTCTTCCCTCTCCTCTGGCACTGTGCCTACGGCTTTTAAGACAGCCATGATTAGACCCTTACTTAAAAAACCCAACCTCGACCCTGAGAGTCTCAGA
>OMKR01110678.1:8171-23707 GCA_900302355.1 Cyttopsis rosea | reverse complement strand
GGTCTGTTTGGCGGTAAAAACATCTCTCTGTTTGTTTTATCTGTCGAGTGTGAAGTCGCTCAGGTCCTCGGAAGTCCCGACCGGATAAACAATAAGTACGGATACTTGAAAAATGTACTTCAGCTCAGCAGCAGAGTACTTGTACTGAGCTACTTTCCACCGCTGTTATTCAGCTGCTGTATTACGGCTGCGGCACATTGACGTAAACACTTTGGGCCCAACTACAAACGATTAAGGTCGTGTTTCCCGTGAGAAATGGAATGTCCGGGACCTTGAGGAATAGCTCAGTCCCCCGGCTCTTCTAAAAGCAAAGCTTCTCTGAAAAATACACTCATTGCCTCAAAACATTTTTTTGTCAGCAATGAAATCGGTTGGAATAAACACCTCCGGTTTTACCGCATCTTATGAACGTCATCACAACAGCTTTGTTCTCTTCTCCGGCTTGACAACACAAGAGAAAATATTTGAAAAAGCAAGCCTGTACAGTTCAAACTGGATTCAAAGATAATTACTAACGAAATAGCACAAATACTTTGTGCTTCTTCCCTTTGTCTGTGGATGGTAATGAGCAAGGTGATTTATGTGGGGATTGAGTGATTTATCACTGTAGTAAAGGAGTGTGTGTGAAGATATACACCCTGTTACGTAGAACAGGGTCATTGAACTTAGGCCCTGGGGTAGGTACCCTTTGATTTTATACCTACCTATCAACCCTGCCTGCCTGCCTAGTTGTGCTTTTCAGAGGAACCCAGGAAAATAATAATAGGGAAATAATGGAGTGTGTTCGCTCTGAAGACAGCTCTGTACCGTATGATTTGACACTTTTTGCGGTTCCACAAAAGTTTAATGCTCTTCTCTGGTGAAGAGAACTGCACAGAGTTGAGCGGCGGATGCCCTGAAGCCCCGGAGCAGCTCTTTTTGTTCACTTGTTTCTTCTAAGTCAAAATGCACCAAATTCAACACCGCACGTCCTTGGGTCCCAGCAACACACCCGCCAAGTGTGAAGTAGATCGGATGAACCGTTGTCCAGATATCGACAAATCGATTATTATTAAACTGCATAATACAGTGTTCGTTTCAGCTACTCTGACACTGGGTGAATAATGGCCTCGATGAAAGCTTGTTTAATTTGCCAGAAATGCAGAACAGCATAGCAGAGAAAAACACTGCTGCTGTCATCACTGTTGCACAGGCCTGAAAACATCCGCTACACGTGCAATCCTCACTTTGGCGCCAGATTCCTGGTGTGGATCCGTGTCAGGGACAGGACGGCAAGTGGGGTCCTGTGTGTTATACTGGAGGAGACCCATGTGAGCACGTGGAGAAGATGCAAACTCCACACAGAAAGTTCCCTTCATAGGGAGATTACCCACCCGAGCACGGCGCCCCGGGCGGGAATCGACCCCAAGACCTTCTTGGTGTGAGGCGGCAGTGCAAGCACCGTGCCATTAGCATCATGATTGGATGTATAGTTTTAGCCTTTGGTGGTGTTTGTCTGACATGGTTGGGAAGTGCTAATCTGGATTTGGGCATATCGACAGATGCAGTGAGTTCATTAAGTGAAGAGGCACCTTCGGCCGCTTAAACAGAAGGTTCCTGGCGTGAAGCATTAGGGAAAGTCTGTCAGGGGCGTGGCATGACAGGTGACTTAAAGATGGAACCACAACGGGGCTTTGAGTCTGTGGAGAAAATAAGAGTGATCGCTGGGAACATTTCAAAATGAAAAAAAGATATCGATTTTTTTTTCAGTGACGCATGCACAAAAAATATTTTGGATTTTATGAGAAAACGTAATAAAATCTACACTAAATATGTGTATTGTAGGGAAAACCGAAATGTTTGTGTTTAAATGTTTTGTTTTTATTAATGTGCATTTGCAAGGCTAGTTCTCACAGAAAAAAAAGAAATTGATAGTCTTGAATAGTCAGAAATACAGTAAATGTTATATTTGTTCATCCTTTGTCCATTGGGCTGTAATTATTATATAATTATTAAATAATGAATTGATAAATATAACAATAACATGACACAATCGCAAAGTTTGCAATCCTAAAATGTATTTTCTAACTGGATTTCACTTGTTGAATTTAATTTAATTAATCTGCCTGATCCGTTTCTCCATCCGCTCTGCATGTTTACTCATTCCTCCACTAATCCTTCAACTTCCTGTTTAAAAAAAAAAAAAAAAAAAAAACTAAACAACGTGCAACAAAACAATGCTGTTGTTGTTTTTCCAATTCACTTGAATTAAAGCAAATTAATTTGGAAATAACAAAGGAGCGCCAGATTAGGAGGGTGCTAAAACCTGGTTGTTTCCTGGCCTAAGCTTCTTTCTGCAGCTTTAGCCAAAGGAACAACGTATGGAATTAGTCCCCGCTGACGCTGGCAGCTGCTCTTTTTTGGCGTCCTAGTTTCGGCCATGATGT
Organism: Cyttopsis rosea; assembly: GCA_900302355.1. NCBI lineage: Eukaryota > Metazoa > Chordata > Actinopteri > Zeiformes > Parazenidae > Cyttopsis > Cyttopsis rosea. The sequence goes on along the minus strand of OMKR01110678.1, from coordinate 21,281 downwards.
TTCTGGTGTCGCTCCAAGTCGGTTGGACTCGGCAGACGCTCTGGAAAAAGTTAGACCTATATGCGTTACTCGTATTTTAAAAACCCTGATACATCTTGTGGCTTTTTAAGTTCCCGTAGGTCGTGGAAAACAAATATTGACGAGTCGCGACTAGATTCTCAGGCAAAGGAAGCAGCGCTCACAGCACAAATTGCATAAACAAGGAAGTTTATCTTTGTTTAAAAACATTTTTTTGTCGGTTTCTAGTTTTCGCCAAGCGAATCATTCACGGAATCGCCATGGTTGGTCAAATTAGGAATTAGAGTAGTAGACGGTATAATCCAATCCCCAGCCAAGGGAGGGCATCTAGGGTTAGTCAGGTCTGAAAACACCTGCAACCATTCTCAGTAAAATTCCTCTTTAAACAGGTTGTGTCATGTAATTAAATCCAACATTAGAAACGGCCGCCCTCTCAAAGTGAGAGTCACATATTTGTTTGAAACCTGATCGTTCCTATAAAAGCTCTTTAACGTGTCTGTTCAGTCTGAATCACACAAATCTGTGGGTAGTGATGTGATAAGGTGATAACCCTGTAAAAGAAAACAACTTTAACTGCCGGTAATGATTACATAAAGAGAAGCCTCTATGTCTGCAGTCAGGTTTCGCTTGTCTGTAGCTTGGCAGACAAATAACGCATTGGGTTTTGTGAGAGATGAATAGCGATGAATAGCTTTCTAGTGATGGAGGACGAGGTAGGCATTTAGTAGAAAGTCTGATTAAATCACCGTTGGAATTCTCATGCAGGCCTTAAGTTTATATAACAGCAGCTGAAAAGATCATTAAAATTATTATTTGACGAATTTGTCAATTTTACCTTCACTTGTTTACAGCGTCTTTATTATATACAATTATGGTGTGTAAGCACCAAGATTTAACATTTTCCACACCTTTCTTGGACCTTTCATGTTCCTTTCATGGTCCTTCCATTGATCTTTTATGGGCCATTCATAGACCTTTCTTGGAGCTTTCATGGAACTTCTATAGACTTTTCTTGGACCTTTCATGCGTCTTGGGTGATCCGATCACAAGTGGACAGCTCTAAGTAAACGCACCCAAGATGCATTGAGGACGCATTGAGATCTGATCGCTCAGACAACATTCGGAGGTGGTCTGCGAATGTGTCCCAACTGACGTCCTCCACATAAGCAGAAGTACGTACTCATTCACCCGCCAACGGTGTCATATTAAAGTCTGGTCGGAAAATTGGTCTCCCCGTTACAGAAGTGCAGGATTTATTATTTATTTATTGTTTCATACAAGTAGGAAACAAACGGAAAAAAAAAACACAAGAAAAACGGTGTGTGCTGTACGGCGCACTGCTGTCACCTCTAGGCGTCTTGGGCTGTGAAGTCACATGGATGGATGTTGTTTATCGTGCTTAGTTTGTCCAAATACCGTTGCTTTGCATTGACATTCAGTTTCCCCCGGTAGGGTCCCTTTGCTTTCTCAGTTCCCTTCTCCATCTCTTCCCGTCTCTATCCGATTTGACCCATTTAACAAAAGCTTTAGCCAAACAAAACAAAATGTAAGCAGGTAACCATCGTAGATAAACAGCTCTTATCATGGCGCCCCCATCCTCAACAGCGAGGTGGTACTTCCAGTCACAATCTCTAGTTTCTTTCATGGTAGATTGGGTTGCAGACCGTCATAAAAACAGAAGAAGTAGATAGTATCTCCACGGCTGAGATATCTCGCGGGTCTGCTGGTAACGAGAGAGCTGTGATGCCAGGACTCTACGACCCGAAAGCTACGGGGAGCAGAATCCCAGATGTGAGGCATGAAATCACACCCTCAACGCCCTCAACCTGAGCAGAACTTCCCAGGTTTCTGCACTAGAAGCAAACTTTCTGAGCACACGATTCACTTTCGATGCAAACTCTATCTATCTATCTATCTATCTATCTATCTATCTATCTATCTATCTATCTATCTATCTATCTATCTATCTATCTCTTATTTTCTCTATCTATCTATCTATCTATATATCTGATGAACGTTGTTCATCAGATAGATAGACTATTCACTATTTCACTACTTCACTATTACATTAACTGTTATGTATAAAACGCTTTGTCAACCATCATTTTAATAGTGACTGGCTTTAATAAATGCCTGGCAGAGATACCTGCCATGGTGTGATACTTCACAGCAAAGGTGGGAAGACATTGAAATATTGATTTCTTGCAAAAGATGTGAGATCCAGGGATTTCCGCTGCCGAACAAATGGTTTCTAAACTTGTACCATACTGAGGATTAGCGCAGTGTGTGTGTGTGTGTGTGCAGAGGTATCTCTGGCTTTAGAGACATTACTACAGTGTATCAGCAGACAAAATGACAAACAGCAACATTGGTCCTGGGATAGCATATCGGGTTAGGAAATTTCAGTCAGACACAGCAGGTCAGGAATAGAACCACAGCATGCTCAGAATGACACGCTGATTTACAGTTGTGAAATTAATTTAGGAAAAAAACCTGAAGACAATGCATTAGCAGTGGAAGATGAGCAAATGGGACCTGACCATAAGAAGTAGATAGAAGTAAGGCAAGTTTATTTTCGTTTTCATAACACATTTTATACACAAGAGCAATTCTAAGAGCTTTACATAACACATAAAAGACAAAAAGCTAAAAGCAGATAGAAAGACAGAAAGACATAACAACATTACAGATCACAGGTTAGAAGTCCAGGTTAAAGTCCGTGAAGACCATTTAAAATAATTTAAATCCTACCCGGGTGCACCCACGTAGAGCCTTCATAGAGTTAGAAGCTGGGGTGTTGAACTAAGGTCACCCATAAACAGCTTTAACATCCCATCCTGCAGTTTACTGGAAAAGCCACTTGGGTGGTGTGTGGCAGGCGGATCTGCCACAGTACCAAAGACAATTATCGCTATTCAGTTGGAGGAAATTCGGACACATCCAATCATTGATTGATGGGACCAGCAATGGGACCCTAATTATTTGGGGTCAGAGCTACAGTATATAGATACGAGTGCCGTCATAACTGTGGGAGGCAATTGTGGTGTGGGGGCTGTGTGATTTAAGCAGCCAACCGGTCTTGGGTCTAGTTAATTGGGCCCAGGATCAGGATTCGCTGCGCACCTGTTGCTCATCAGACGAGTTGATGAGCAACAGGTTAAAATCACCTGTCCTCACACACACAGGGAGGGAGCCCTTGTCATGACCATCTGCTCCCGGCTTGTACCATCTTGCCATCGCTGCAAATAAAGTGGTTTGTTTGCAACACCATCGCCTGTGTCCCTGTGGCGGAGATCCCTGGAGGAGCCACTTGAGTGGCGTGTGGCACATTTTGTATATTTTGCGTTAACAGGAGCAAGTATAAAAGGTTAAATGAAAGAGGTCCAAGGATCGAACCTTGGGGAACTCCACACATGATATTACTTCACACAGTATAAGTGAAAGTAATAGAAGTAGATCTGTAGAAAATAGGTTTCTGTTATAGAAGTACTTACTTCTGTCCGTAAAGTAATTATTACAATTTTAATGTTACTGTTGCATATAATAATATGCAGGACTGGGGCGACAGAAGCTCAGTCGAGCCAAACAACTTCACACACTTGTCCCTAGGCTTAAGGAGAGAACCTCAGGCATTGGCGTCATAAATCTTGTTGGCTACCAAGCTGCAACAACCTTAGTGCCAGTGTGAGTATTTCACTGAGGTTTGTCAAATTTAAACAAAAATAACACAGAAGTGATGTCTCTTTATTTAGATTCCACCAGTGTCATGACTGTGGCAGTCTTATAATAAATATTATTACAATTACAATTACAATTACAATAAACCATTCTAAGGTGTCTCTACGTTGGAATAATATGAATAATGAAAGAATAAAATGTACGTATGCTGAATTCGTTGTAATTAGATGGTTTAGTTTCAAGTTATTTTCAGATACTGGTCAGATGCCCCTCTCACTGGATCTGCTGATCCCCTGCTGGAAAGGCTCCAGCTCCGGGGCACTGAGTGCACTTCTCTTAGTGCAGATCTACTGTAGTCCAAGTTCACTGCAAAGATGATATATTTCCAAATATCTAATATATTGACATTTTTGTATTTTCATCATTTATCTCAATTAAACACCGGTCTCATAGCATTTACAATGAAATCACATATTTTGCCGATAGCAAGTGATGACAAAGGCATATGTTTGAATGTTAGTACAATCTTCTGTACTGAAAAATATAATTAAAATATTTACAGTATATTGCAGGATATATTAATTATTGCCGCTTTTCATGTATTGTACAACAAATAAGCAAAGACAAAAAAATAATAAAAAAATATCCACAAAGTGCATGATTTGGGGATTATAATAATAATAATTATTATTATTACTATTCTTGGAGGATCTTAAGCATAGCAATAACAAATTCACAGCTGAGGCCACTGATGTTCGGGTGTCGTGGACTTCTACACAGATACTTTTATTTTATTAATTAATAAACATGCTCCTTTTAAAGGGCTGAGAATTAAAGACTGAATTGCACCTTGGTTCTCACAGGAGCTATCAACTTTGTTCAAGGACAGGAATAAGACCTGGTCTCGTGCTAAGCGTTCAGGGGATCCTCAACAATGGCTTTCCTTTAAACAACTAAGAAATAAATGCACCGCAGCTGTGAGAAAGGCTAAATCGGATTACTATTTAGATCTAATTACTAGCTCCTCCTCAAACTCGACTATGTTCTGGAAAGCAGTACACTTAAATAAATACAAGACCTCAAATTCGCTACCCATTCAAATAAAAGTTGATGATCATCTGATTTCTGATTAGAATGAAATTGGCCTTGCCTTTATCAGGCACTTCACTGATGCTGGGCATTTATTCAATAGAGCATATTCTGGGCTTATTTCGGTTTATGTTGATGCAGATGTAGATGTTGATTGTGTGAGCGCCAAGGACCACGCCTCTCATTTTTCCTTTCGTCCCTTCTCACACAGTGAAGTACTTCATGCTCTGCTATCCATAGATCCCAGGAGCTCTACTGGAGAGGACAATCTAGATTGCATATATTTATTTCCTAATGTTTGGAAATCTGCCCGTGTGATTCCTTTGCATAAAGGTGGCGTTAAGAATGACTTAAATAATTACCGTCCTATCTCCAAGCTACCCTGCGTAGCGAAAGTCCTGGAATCTCTGGTAAATAATCAACTCAAGCCCTTTCTTTCAATTAACTCAGTTCTAAGCCTATACCAATCTGGTTTCAGAACCAATCACAGCACAATTTCAGCCATCACATTAGTCACAAATGATATAACATCGGCACTTGACAAGAGGTTGTGCTGCCCTCTTTATAGATCTGTCTAAAGCTTTTGATACAGTCGATCACCACCTGCTCTTAAAAAGATTATCTGATTGGTCTAGAAGTGCATGTGATTGGTTTCAGGATTATTTGTCTGATAGGCGTCAGTGTGTGAAATACGGTTCTGCCCAATCTGAGTTTCTCTCAATAACTAAAGGAGTTCCTCAAGGTTCAATTCTGGGTCCTATCCTTTTCACTATTTATATAAATTATATTGTCTCTTCCTTGAGTTGTTGTCAGGTCCATCTGTATGCAGATGATACTGTTATGTATTGTATTGCTGACTCTGTATAGTTGGCCATTGAGAACTTGCAATTTGCCTTTAATGCTTTCCAGGAAGCTCTTACTAACCTTAAACTAGTTCTTAATGCTAGTAAAACAAAATTTATGCTTTTTTCTAAGGCCAGAAACATTGATTATGAAGGTTTGCACATATCAACCGTGAGTGGTTCTAGCATTGAGATGATGATGAGAGTCACTGAGTAGAAATGTCTTGGCATATGGCTCGATGAAAAATTCACATTTAAATTCCATGTGGAAAACCTTGCTTCCAAGTCGAGACAGAAAATTGGCTTTCTGTACAGAAACAGAACCAGCTTTCCTTTGTTTAGTAGAAATTGGATTGTCGAAGCAGTGTTCTTATCAGTTATGGACTATGACGTAATCTATAGATGCGGCGGCTTCAACTCTTCAACCCCTGGACTCGGTCTATCACTCTGCCCTCCAAATTCATTACTGGTGACAGATATGACTCTCATCATTGTGTCCTTTATAATAAGGTTGGTTGGCCATCTCTTGCAGAGAGGCGCAACGAACGTTGGTATTTGTTTATTTTCAAGGCCCTTATTGGAAAGCTCCCCCATTACAGTCTTGGAACACATTTGACGCGCTCCAGTGAGATCCAGTTCTTAAGGTCCCCCGAGTTTGCACTGAATTTAGTAAAACTGCATTTTCCTTTGATGCCCCAAGCTCATGGAATCCCTCCAACACTCTAAGGATTAGGATGCTACCCTCTGTGGTAGCATCCTAATCCTGTACATCACTGTATATCAAGATGTACCTGTTTTAGTTAAATTGTTGTGTGATTTTGTGATTGTGATTGTTGTGATTTAAAATGTATTGCTTGTGAACTTGGCGTCACTGAAAATGAGGGAAACCTCAGCGCCCTGCGAGTATAAATAAAAGTTTGAATGAATTATATTCAAAATATATCCGAATAATAGAAAAATTGGATGGAATAGGAAAATAGTAATATATTCAGATATATATATATATATCCTTCCATATACTGTATATTCCAATGTATTGTCTAACATATGACATGTGATTTTTCTAAATATGTTCATTCTGTAAGGGTAGACTGACAACTACATACAGTACACAAATGTATTTCAAATATATTTCCAATTTTAGTCCATTTCTATTGTGAATTTTGTTTAGCTTTTTTTTTCCATTACTTTTCGTCTGGTGATGCCAGTGCCCCCAGTGCTCCCATGCGGCGGCGGTGGAGCATAGTGTTGTGTTGCACTGTACTTCAGGGCACTAAACACTGAGTGAGGCTCCGAGTTGCCATAAAATGGAACTGTTAACGGCACGAACCATTAACCTAAACACAAAATAAATAAATAAAAAGGGTCTGAGACAGAAGCTCTGCACTCCATGTGTTAATAGAAAGTGAGAGATGAGGGCCCTACAAGATGCTTTATTGCCGTGGTCAGACAAAAATGTAAAGGTGTAAGGTCTACGACTCGAGCTATGGGATATTTTACTTACAAACAAATTTAAATCAATTTCTCTGTCACTTTTTAACGATTGGAATAAGTTAACTCTTATTGGTATTGGGTGTTCCTAGTGCTGTTCGAATAACAATAATATTAAAGCCGAGCTGGATTCAGCGTAGAATCCCTCACTGTTTGCTCTTTACTTTTTTAAATTTTTTTATTCTTTTAAGTGTAAATTTTTTGTTGGACATATTGGCACTTTACGGTATTTTTACGGTACCTAGTAGAATTAAGTAACAAGAGAAAACATAAATAAAAAAAACTTGCAACTAATACATAACAGCTAGTTGGCATTAAATATTAAATCTGATATCAAATATATTAGATATTTAGTAATTCTCAAACTGGTTTTACACAGTTTTGCAAGCTGTGCTTAACAAGGCTCAACCTGTTTATGGGAAAGTACCAATGAAAAGTACCAAAGGCGTGTTCTGACGATGTGAATATCCTAACTTTAACCCTCGTTGTATGGAACTCTGAACTCTTGAATGAAATGTGATGCGTGCACTTCACTTGGAAGGTATGGAAACAATGCAGGAGGCGGAAGAGTCGTGCCCAGTCGTGATGGAGTTACGTTGAATAAAAATCGGTCCGGAGAGCCAATTAGAATCTTCATTACACTCCTCACAGCATCGAATTTAGTGTTTGACCTCAACTACTTCCTAGTTAGTGAACTAGTGAAACTGTGAGCTTTACTAATGAACTAATGAAGTATTTAACTAGTGAACTATGCACTTTTACTCCACTGGTCAACTCTTCTGCTTTATGGGAGGAATGTCCGGCTACAAAGGTCAAAGGTCGGTCACAGTTCTGGCTGTGGTGCCAGTAGGTCGGTACCCTGTGCTAAAACCGTTGAAACCGCAAATGATACATCCAGGGATTGCAATGAAACCTCATTCCATTCGCCGCAGTCACCGGGAATCGGTAGCGACACGTTCCGACCCAAATCCATGAATCAGATTGTTGGTTTTGAGTCATGCTCCCATTGCCTCCAAAACAAAAAACCTCCCAGCACACCTTGAAGTTTATTTAGACAGGATACAGGATTCAGCAGTTCTGTTGTTGAAGGGGCACAGTCCGTGCGACATATCGCCAGATGTGAGAGGCTCTGTGGGTGGGTGTGTCTTCCCATCGCTCACCGGCCTCCTCCAAGTTTCTGCACGTGTGCCTCATCCCAATCAAAATCGAGAGTGAAAGGGCTTTTACAGACCTGATGGTGTTTTTAAAAAGGTTGTTTTTTAGCTTTTCTCAGCCCTGAAGCCGCTTAAATCATTCCTTAAACACGTCAACACTTTGAAACTTTGAAACTTTGAAACGTCCTTAACATTTTTGATAGAGAATCACAAAAACGACCGCTGCCACAATCCATATACAGTCGATAGAACTTGTTAAACCTTGAAAACGTCATGGTGTAGAGCTCCACCGTGCTGCTCCTCCTAGGACCTGGGGAATTGCAGAAAATGTAGTAATTCAGCACTTTTATCCAAAGCCAATGACACCAGCGATTTAGTTCTAACAGCTGTTTTCTTTTGCATTTTACTTTCTTATATCTTACTTTCTAAATCAATTGTTGAGTTATTGTAAGTTCTAATGTGCAAAGCAAGTCTAAAGAGCAAGTCTTTGCTCATTCACTGTTTCGTTTTTTTTAGGCTTTGAGTCGTCCAAACCTCCCTTATTCACCATCTGGTGTTCGTTTTTATTTCAAAATTATTTTATTCAGGTTTTTTCATTATTAATTGTTATTGGTTGGAATTACGAGTTGTGTTGACTATAATTTGATATTCATTATTATTTAAACTATTTTATATTCATTATTTTATTATTAGTTTGAACATGACCTTGTGCTGACTAGAATGACTAGAATATCTTCTCCTGTCAAATTGGGGCGACATGGCATCGGCGGCATGCTTGTGCATTGTTTTCCCCGATTGCGCAATGCGCCGAACGCCCTAAAAGGATCGTCTTCTCCCCGCCTGGGACGAGGCGGCGCACCGCGGCGCCCCCTGGCGGACGCCGAGCGCTGCAGACCCTCGTCCCGCGCTCACAAGGCCTCAAATGTTCAAAAGGAGCAGAACTTCCACAATCAAGGCTCAACCAGTGTCACCGACATGGCTCAACTCAATAAGTTCAGGTATGTGAGCGTGTGATGGTCTCTCTCTCTCTCTCTCTCTCTCTCTCTCTCTCTCTCTGATGACAACTTTAAAACATGATCATATAGACTAGACAGGTAGGAATGGCCTCACATGGTCCCCCATGTATCGATCACGCCAACCTGTTGAAATGTATTCCATATTGTCTCCTGTGACAAACCACAACATGCAGGTCCAGCGACACAAATTTATTATTATTATTTATTTATTTATTATTATTATTATCATGCTCTTGGTTTGGCTGCAAGTGGTGTTAAAAGGTCTTGACGGCACAAGAAAAAAAACAATAAAAAGTCCTAACTTGTTTTCAACACCGTTTTACTCTGTGGCCGATGAGCGCCTTGTTCAATTAAACAGCTTTATTGTACCTTACACATGCAGAGAGTAGAGGTTCTCACCTGTCTACATTTGTTTATATAGAGTGAGAGTTGACATTGCTTCATCCCTCAACAAAACCAGACATGTGGCTTCACACTCTCAGTACCCCCCACCTCCCAATAAGCCCGTTAATCCCACAATGAAACATATTCACGTATACGCTAGAACAAGCAGAGAATGTACACACACCTCATGTCAGATCCTTTAGAATCATCACATTATTCTTATACTTCTCTATTGTTCTTATTATTCCTTTATTTATACAGGTAAAGTCCCATTGAGAGCAGGATCTCTTTTGCGAAACAGATCTGCTCACATACAAACAAATGCAACCGAAGGACGACAGTTCAAGGTCAAAAGTTTAAACTTGTAGAGACGGGTGCAGGCCTCACACCGACTGTCAGTGAGGTTAGTAAAATAGCAAAGTCGGCGAGATGAATGAGAGTGTGAAGTATGACCTCTTGTGCGTAATCACTAAAAGCCGTGTTTTTTTCCTAATTCGGAGGCAGTACCGGGGGATCCTAAGCAGGAGGAGTTCATACTTGACGGAAGCTGATCTAGTTGCTGGCGGCAACGGTTAAAAAGACTAGAGTAATAATCTGGAAGTTGGCCAGTAATGGCTTTAAAAATGAAAAAGTGCTTATGAAACCATGTATCTGTGAAATGATGCTGTAACAGCATCATAGACACGAACAATTTAGTAATTACACAGTAAAAAATTTGGCCTTATATACATATACAGTACCTGGAATTTATCCTGCGCATTGAATCACACTTGTCTATTCTGTATATTTCTTTTATATATTTGGTAATTTATGTTCTTAATTTTTAGATATTTTGGGATATTTGGCTATTTTGGGGGGGTTTTTTCCAGACCGTTTCAGACCTTTTTTAATGGAATAAACAGATTCTTGTCTGATCTCCGGTGAAAAGTTAAGCCTTCAAATTTTCAATAACTGTATGGATTTTCCAAATCCATACAGTATGTTGGCGACAATAACATACACAGTGTGGTACTGTATATAGATGATGATGTGTTTTACTGGAGTGGTTCGGTCAGAAGTTTTCGGTTCCTCTCTCTCACATGGAGCAGGTTTTTGGGGCGGGGCTGATCTTCTCTGGTCTCTGCCTGCCTGAAGAGCCGCCGCCATCATGAAAAAATGGCTCTGGGTCCATACTAAAGTTAGTCTGTTTACCGTTTACCACATTATATGATTTAGAATTATCCCTCAACCCCACCGCACCTCACCCCACCGTTCCTCCATCTTGGTCCACGCACCAAGATGGAGCATACGAAGCATACGAAACCCGGAGATGAAACCCAGGTGCTGTTTATGGAGCAAAAGTTCAATCGGGAGGACTATTTACTACCACGGCCAAGTCAGCTCTGTCATTCAACCACGGCCAATCAGAGCCCGCCACACCGTGTGAGGAGTCAATCCCATGGCTTCCTGCCAGTACTTCTCTCTCTTCGTGTCATTGCGGATGCTGTCCTTAAGAGCTCCCACCTCCACCCAAACCTCGCACGATCCTCCAGAGGGACATCTGACACCATAATCTCCATCACCACCACCATCAGGGCTCCACCAAAGAAGAAAGAGAAGAATGATTTATTGATCACACATTTTACCACACACATGCGGAGGGTGACACACACGCAGGAGTGGCGAACGATGAGATACAGTCTCTGCATTTATCCCATCCTGGCTGTCCTTCCTCCAGGGGCAGCCAGGAGCAGTGGGCAGCCCTCACTTTGTCGGCACCCGGGGACCAGTTCCAGGTGGTGGGTCCATGCCGTGGTCAGGGACAGGACAGGAAGTGTTCTGCACGTTTTTTTTTTTTTTGTCGGGGTCCTTATGTTGGAGGAGACCCAATGCGAACACGGGGAGAACGTGCAAACTCCACACAGAAAGGCAGCAGTGTTAACCACTGAGCCACCGTGCCGTAAAGCGTCTCTTATGTACTGTACATATACTGTATATTTATTTAAGTATTAACACTGCCGCATCACGGAGTCCTAAAGGCAAAACAATGTCATTTCTCAATCCTGGTCCCTGATTCAATTGTTGGTGTCAGGTTTCCAGGTCATTCTTAGCGGCGGTGGGCAGGAGGAGTGGCTTGGTGGAGGCTTGGCGGAGTCAGGGAGGAGGCATGGAGGAGGCTTGGCAGAGGCTTTGTGGCGGCGTGGTGGAGGCTTGGCAGAGGCATGGAGGAGGCTTGGCAGAGGCTTCGTGGCGGCGTGGTGGAGGCTTGGCAGAGACAGGGAGGAGGCTTGGCGGAGGCTTTGCGAAACCTTGGCCGAGGCTCGATGGAGGCGTGGCTGAGGCTTGGCGGCCGCCCAGGACGACGCCAGACTCTCCCACTGCTAATCCTTTCACTGACAGGCCGAGTGAGGTGAGGTGAATGGATTTCTCATGGGCACTTTTTCCCAGGAAACTGAATTTGTTAGTGCTAGTGTCAGCCTTTCTCTCACCTTGAGAAAGCATTGGGGAACAATCCTCATGATCGAGTCAATAACTTAGTGGCACGGTGGCTCAGTGGTTAACACTGTTGCCTCACAGCAAGAAGGTCCTGGGTTCGGTGGGTTATCGCCCGATCAGGGGCCTTTCTGTGTGGAGTTTGCACGTTCTCCCCGTGTTCGCATGGGTCTCCTCCAACATAAAAGACCCCGACTAAAAACGTGCAGAACACTTCCTGTCCTGTCCCTGACCACGGCATGGACCCCACCACCTGGAATTGGTCCCCGGGCGCCGACAAAGTGAGGGCTGCCCACTGCTCCTGGCTGCCCCTGGAGGACGGATGGCCAGGATGGGATAAAAGCAGAGACTATATCTCATCGTTTGCCACTCCTGCATGTGTGTGTGTGTGTCACCCTCCGCATGTGTGTGGTATATTTGTGATCAATAAATCATTCTTCTTCTTCTTCAATAACGACAATTAAGCCGCTAAGCCGTCTTTTGCGTCTGGCTCTAGCAGCGCTGAACCAGCTGACCCCTGGCGGCGCGTCGAGCCGGTTTCCTGCCCTTGGGCTCCGAGAGCGTCTGGCATCCCGAGGAGCCAAAGAGAGTTAAACAACTACCGCAGCTCAAGAATACATAGATCTCCCTGATAACAATGTCTATTTGTCACCTATTTCAGTTACTGTAAGTCTCTTTAGCATCAGAGCATGAGAAGCACTTATTAAAGTGTTATCACTGCAATATTACCATGTGCTGAAAGCTTACACCCACACACAGTACCAACCCTAGTCACTTTTCCGCCCTAGGCAGACTGTCGGGGGGGGGGCGGGGGTGAGAGAGTGACTGTGTGACTGTTCCCATTACCTGCGGCGCTTCGTTCGTCATTCGTCCCAAATGGAGTAAGATACAACAAACTACACCTAATACACAGGAGGGAGGGGGCGCCAGGTGGACCGAGCGCGGGGGGACACGCAGCGGACCGCG
>OMKR01110676.1:1271-15456 GCA_900302355.1 Cyttopsis rosea | reverse complement strand
GGGGGGGCTTACTGTACAACAACACACAACAACTGTCTACGGCTGTGTGTGTGCGTGTGGAGCGCACCATTGCGCTCGTGTGAAGGGAGGGGAAACAAATGTCAGCCCAACTCAAGCCCGTCCGCCCAAGTCGATATACCGGTGGTTACGTTGTCATCGCAACGTCTGACTGGGCGAAGGATTTTCCACTGCACTTTGGGGAAATTGAAATGTGACGTGAGCGACCAGAGTCACAAGACCCGAGAACACATCCTCATTCTGTTACTCACTGAGGAGGAAGTTGATGGTGCAATGTGCAAGCTTCGCCGGCTCAGGGCCTCAGCTATTGTTCACTTGAAATTCAGTCAAGGTTTTAGAATCAATTCCATAGTGCGGGGTTTACCGACTGAGCCGTATTCACAATATCCAGTCGTCCTAGATCTGCAGTTCAGACTGCAGAGAGGCCGGGTCAGAAAAACAAGAAAAGGAAAAAAAAAAAACACTGGGAATGATTGAACACACGCTGAACAGGAAGTGACCAAAAAATAAAATAAAAACACACAAGATAAACATCTGGAACTATCTAACTGTGTGTACAAGTCATTAATTGGCTGCAGCTGTCTGGCTTTCACTGTAGAGGGGCTGAGACGAACCGCTGGCTCCACCTACAGGCCACATGACAAACAAGACAGGAGAAGGGGAGAAGATGGCTTCTGATTGGTCAGAAGTTGAAGGAGTTGGGGGGGTGCCCTGTGTGTTTTCGCAAACATGAACACCCGGGATCTGCCCCAGTTCCTTTAGTTATTGCTACTGCTGCCCAGCACCCGCTTCTTCTTCAAGGAAACACTTGGGCAGTAGAGGCAGACAAAAGGAAGCATGTAGCTTATGCTATTATGGTGAGGATTTTAAAGCAGGTCCTAAGGGCCGGCCCCAAAGATCCATTGGTTAGAGAAAAATGCCAAAACGGAATCTTACTTCACCTCAGGCCACTATAAGCGTTCTAGCCAAGTGAGCAGAATGGAGATTGACATAGTCAGGGTTTCTTTAAGTGAGCTGGTTTGACACAACTTGACAACAGCGATCGAGCTTCACCGGAATACAATTAATGGTCCAAGTTGATGCTGGTTTTTCTAACAGTTGCGCAGCTTTAACTGCACAACTCCAACCCTTCTCCTGTTTCTGCTTAATATATAATTATTAAAATACTGTAAGTCTTTCAAAATCATATTGGACGGCAGGTACTGGTAAATATTTTGGTTGCTCATTTTTCAACTGTTTCTGTCTGGTCGAGCCAGAACGCAAGACCGAGCATGTGAGTGGAAAGATGACACATCAAGAGGATATGAAGCAAACAAACAAGTAAAAAAAAAAGAGTGCTGCAGAGTGAAAAGGGATAAATAGAAGGTGTCGAAAAGCGACTTAGATCAACCTTGGAGATCTACAATGACCTGTTTTGTGTATTTGTGAGACTAGAAGAAAAAAAAACATGTCAAAATGTAAAAAACTGTAAACATGTAACAAGCCATTTTCAAATGGCTCAAAGGATTCTTTGTTTTCAATGGAGTCGATTTCCCCAAGACTGCAAGCAAGACATCAGTAGTGCGTGGAACAGATACACGCACACACCGTTTGTTCTGTGTGTACGACTCTCTATCGTTCGTTTTCCCCTATTCTGAGGGGTCTGGCCACGGGAGGATTATTTATCTTCTGAGTGTGTGAGAGAGCGCAAGGGGGAGATAAGGAGAAAGGCGAAGGGAAAGCGAGAGACATTGCAGCTATATCGCTGCAAATAATGGGAGATTTTACACTGGAATCCATGTGACGGCTCTGACAAAGCAGCGCCTCCCTCCTGCATTCCTCAGAGAGAGGGAGTAGGGCAGGGGCAGGCAGATTAAACACACACACACACACACACACACACGGTGCTGAAGATGATGCTGCCTTTATCTCAGTTTAAAAAAAAGGAAAAAGAAAGTTGTAGTCCCTCATCAATCTCGACTTTGATCTCTTCTTGTCTCTTGTCTTCGTCTATCTCCAAAATGATTTACGGTGTTTCTGTGTTGCCACGGTCCGAAATGTGGAATGGTGTTTTATTCCCATCAAGGTCTAACCTCCATTGGCTTTGTATAAGGACGTATTCACTTGCATAAAGCGACAAAACGTATCTATTTTATGAGACGGCTTCACCTTGAGTATATTTTGAATCAGTCTGAAGAAGCAGTTTGGCCCGGGAGGGAAGGAAATAATAAAAATTAAAAAAAAAATTTTTTTAACAGACTTTCCAACCTCTGATTAACAGACTCAAAGTACATTAACAAACCTGCACAGCGGGGGCGTGGACTGTGGTGATGTGGAAAACACTAAAGTGCGTGTGTTTATGTGTGTGTGTATGTGGGACTGACCTTGCGGCATCGGGGGTTGGGGCAGCTAAACAGAGACATACCCTTGTCCAACAGGGCTGGGAAGTTGCAAAATGGACACCTGGAAATGAAGGCCAGACAGTCAGGACAGGGGATGCAGAGGGGGCAGAAATTCCAAAACAGATCAGGGTCAGACACAGAAACCGATGAAACAAAACAAAACAAGCGGCATGGATATCAACAGAGAGTGTTACCACGTTAGCACCACTACGAGGTGTAAACACGGCCACGCTGAACGTGCTTCTCTGGTGTGATCAGAGCATGTTTAGAAAAATAGGTATGAATACAACTCGTGACCATTTCGAAGCCCTACAAGGTTTTTTCGGGGAAAAAAAACAAAGAATAAATATTAGTCATTAAGTTTTATTAGTCATATGTAGATTAACACAGGTCAACAATACAATGAAATGTGCTGGACTAGTCTGGTCAGCTCAGCAGTAAAAAACTTTAACAGTAATATACAAAGTATAGTAAGAATAGGGAGAAAAATAAGGAATAAAATATAAGATATAAATAGAATAGAAATATAAGCAGTATACATATGTAAAGTGAGATCTATGTACATAAAAGTGACAAGTGTATTGCAGAGAGGGTATGTATCAGTCCTGGTTAAATAGCAGCAGTCCGTGGAATAGTGCAATTTTTATTTAAACAGTGCAGACAAGCAGGTGAGCAGATATGCAATGAGGGGTACCAAATATTATGAAGCCTGAAGGCCTGGTGGTAAAAAGTTTTTAATTCTAGTGGTGCGTGCTGTCATGCTCCTGTAACATCTACCAGATGGTAGCAAGGAGAAGTCTGCGTGCTGGGTGGCTGTGGTCTTTGATGGTATGGTGTGCTTTCCACAGGCACCGCTGGTGAGAGATGTCCTGAATGGCAGGGAGTCTGTTGCCAGTGATGTGCTGTGCCGCTTTCACTACTCTCTGTAGTGAATTGTGACTGTGGGCAGAACAGTTTTCGTACCAGACTATGATGTAGCCGGTCAGCAAGCTCTCGGTGGTGCATCTGTAGAAGTTCATGAGGATGCTGGCGTTCAGACTTCCTCAGTCTCCTTAGGAAATAGAGCTGCTGGTGAGCTTTCTTGACAATAGTGTCTGTGTGTAGAGTCCAGGAGAGGTCCTATGTGATGTGAACTCCGAGGAACTTGAAGCTGCTGACCCTTTCAACCACAGCATCACCAATGAGGATGTCCACCTCCCTGCTGTCTCCTCCTCCACAATCATCTCTGTTGTTTTTCTGATGTTGAGAGAGATTGTAGTCCTGGCACCAGCTGGTTAGTGCCTTCACCCCCCCCCTCTGTAGGCCGTCTCATCGTTGTCTGTGATGAGGCCCAGGATGGACGTGTCGTCAGCAAACTTAATGATGACATTTGAGCTGTGCTCTGCAACACAGTCGTAGGTGAACAGGGCGTACAGGAGGGGGCTGAGCACACAGCCCAGTGGTGCGCCTGTGTTGAGGGTCAGCGAGGAGGAGGTGTGGCTGCCGATTCTCACCACCTGGGGCCTGCCCGTCAGGAAGTTGAAGATCCAGCTGCAGATGGAGGTGTCCAGTCCAAGTTCGACAAGCTCTTAGTGAAGAGTATTGAGGGAATGATGGTATTGAATACCTAGCAGTAATCAATGAAAAGCATTCTCACAGACAGTCAGGTCCATAAATATTTGGACATTGACACAATTTATCATTTTGGGTCTGTAAACCACCACAATAGACTTGAAACGATCAAGACGTGCTTTAAGTGCAGAGTTTCAGCTTTAATTTGAGGGTATTTACATCCAAATCAGGTGAACGGTGTAGGAATTACAACAAATTGTATATGTGCCCCCCCCCCCCTTTTTAAGGGACCAAAAGTAATGGGACAATTGGTTGCTCAGCTGTTCCATGGGCAGGTGTGTGTTATTCCCTCGTAATTGAATTTACAAGGAGCAGATAAAAGGTCTAGAATTCATTTCAAGTGTGGTATTTGATTTTGGAATCTGTTGCTGTCAACTCTCAATATGAAGTCCAAAGAGCTGTCACTATCAGTGAAGCAAGCCATCATTAGGCTGAAAAATCTTAAACCCATCAGAGAGATAGCAAAAACATTAGGTGTGGCCAAATCAACTGTTTGGTACATTCTTAAAAATAAAGAACGCACTGGTGAGCTCAGCAACACCAAAAGACCCGGAAGACCACAGAAAACAACTGTGGTGGATGACAGAATAATTCTTTCCCTGGTGAAGAAATACCCCTTCACAACAGTTGGCCAGATCAAGAACACTCTCCAGGAGGTCGGCGTATCTGTGTCAAAGTCAACAATCAAGAGAAGACTTCACCAGAGTGAATACAGGGGGCTCACCACAAGATGTAAACCATTGGTGAGCCTCAAAAACAGGAAGACCAGATTAGAGTTTACCAAAAAACATCTAAAAGAGCCTGTACAGTCCTGGAACAACATCCTATGGACAGATGAGACAAAGACCAACTTGTACCAGAATGATGGGAAGAGAAGAGTATGGAGAAGGGACTGCTCATGATCCAAAGCATACCACCTCATCAGTGAAGCATTGTGGTGGTAGTGTTATGGTGTGGGCATGTATGGCTGCCAATGGAACTGCTTGTATTTATTGATGATGTGACTGCTGACAAAAGCAGCAGGATGAATTCTGAAGTGTTTTGGGCAATATTATCTGCTCATATTCAGCCAAATGCTTCAGAAGTCATTGGACGGCGCTTCACAGTGCAGATGGACAATGACCCAAAGCATACTGCGAAAGCAACCAAAGAGTTTTTTAAGGCAAAGAAGTGGAATGTTCTGCAATGGCCAAGTCAATCACCTGACCTGAATGCAATTGAGCATGCATTTCACTTGCTGAAGAGAAAACTGAAGGGAAAATGCCCAAAGAACAAGCAACAACTGAAGACAGTTGCAGTAGAGGCCTGGCAGAGCATCACCAGGGATGAAACCCAGCGTCTGGTGATGTCTATGTGCTCCAGATTTCAGGCTGTCATTGACTGCAAAGGATTGAAAGTGAGGAACAAAGTATTAAAAGTGACAATTTGATTTATGATTATGTATGTTAGTTTGTCCAATTACTTTTGGTCCCTTAAAAAGGGGGGGGGGGGCGCGGCACATATAAAATTTGTTCTAATTCCTACACCGTTCACCTGATTTGGATGTAAATACCCTCAAATTAAAGCTGAAAATCTGCACTTAAAGCACATCTTGATTGTTTCATTTCAAGGCCATTGTGGTGGTGTACAGAGCCAAAATGATGAAAATTGTGTCAATGTCCAAATATTTATGGACCTGACTGTATGTATTCCTTTTATCCAGGTGGGTGAGTGCAGTGTGTGTTGTCAAGGCGATGATGTCATCTGTGGCCCTGTTTGGTCTGTATGCAAACTGGAGAGGGTCCAAGGTGACAGGAAGGGAGGAGCAGATGTGGTTATTGAAGCTCAAATAATTTCATGGCGAGTGATGTCAGTGCAACAGTCGTTTAAACAGGGGACCACTGGCTTATTGGGGACAGGAATGATGGTGGATGCTTTGAAGGAGGTGGGGACCACGGACTAACTCAGGGAGAGGTTGAAGATGTTGATGAACACCTCTGCCACAAAGAGTTAACCATAAAGCACACACCCCCTCCCCTCAAATTGCCTGAATCCTTGTTCTGTCTTGCTGATAAACAGAAACCCTCTGGTGTGATGGCACAGTTGGGCACGCTGGGCTCCAGCCATGTCTCGGTGAATGCCAGAACACAGCAGCTCCTAATGTCCAGTTGATGTTGAATCTGTGCGTGCAGCTCGTCGAGTTTGTTGTCCAGGGACTGAACGTTAGCTTGTTAGCTAGAATAAAGACTACATTTCCTGTAAGATGCCTCGACTCTCATTTCTGGTGTTGCATAATGCACAGCTATGATGCAACGCACTAGCAAATTTGTCTACCTAATTATGGCTCTCCTCGCCGAATGTCTCATTTTCTTGTGTGGGTTACGTTGACAGACCAATAGATCACAGGGGTCCAAACTTCAGGCACTACCAGATTAAGACTTTTTAAGGCTACAATTACCTATTTGGGGATATCACAAAATCGACCATGATCCGACAACTGCTGTGATCCAGCTTGACGGAAATACTGAGACAACGTTACGGTTATATCCCAGATGTACCAAGGTGCAGGGCCCGACAATAACAGTTGCCCTGGGAAACCAGATTTGGGCCATTGTCAGCCATCTTGTGTGGTCTGGTTGCCTCGTTGTCAACTACCTTTCATATGTTTAAAAAGAAAGCAAGCCCTGGCAAATGTTATGGAATCAGCAAACTTAGAGGATTCAGCCAGCTTTTTTACTTCATAGCAAATAAACAAATCACAGATCTGCCACAACACAAATGTTGTTTATTAGCTGAACATTCTGGCTTCATAAAACATAGTTAAAATAAATGCATTTAATTTATTTGAGCTAATAGGATATTTTTTTTCCAGATCAAGTCGAGGAAAAAAATATGGAATCATCAAAAACAAAATAATAATAATAATAAACAATTAGTACTTTGTTGCTCCTCCTCTGGCTTTTATGACGGCCTGAATTATTGGAGGCATGAACTGCACTAATGAAAAACAATATTCTTCATCAAGCTGGTTCCAACTTTCTCGAATAGCGCTTGACAGATCAGCCTTGCAGAATGGAACCTTGTCATGGACCAATTTTTTATATTTTCACCATAAATTTTAAATCGGATTAAGATCCGGACTCTTTGCTGGCCATGTCATTGAGTTGATATGCCTTTCCTGAAGAAAAGCTTTAACACTCTTTGCTCTGTGGCAAGATGCATTGTCATCCTGAATGGATGAAATGACTTCCTCATCACCAAACCTATTTTCTATGGATGGAATGAGAAAAGTGTCCAAAATTTCAATGTACACTGGTGCATTGACTGTTGAGGTAATGATTGCCATCTCCCCTGGTCCTTTACCTGACATGCAACCCCATATCATAAATGACTGGGGAAATTTGCTTGTTTTCTTAAGACAGTTATCTTTGTATGTTTCATTGGAACGGCACCAGACAAAAGTTCCAGCATCACCGCCTTGGCCAATGCATATTCGTGATTCATCACTGAATATCACTTTCATCCAATCATCCACACTCCATGATTTCTTCTCTTTAGCCCACTGCAACCTTGTTTTCTTCTGTTTAGGTGTTAGTGCTAGTTTTTGTTTGGCTTTTCTGTATGTAAATCCCATTTCATTCAGCCAATTTCTTACAGTTCTGTCACAAACATAGACTCCTGTTTCCGCCAATTTGTTTTTCATTTGTTTTGTTGTGCATTTTCTATTTTCAAGGCATATTGCTTTGAGTTTTCTATCCTGACGCTTTGACATCTTCCGTGGTCTACCTCTATGTTTTATAACCATCCCATTTTGTTTATACTTACACCAAATTTTAGACACAGCTTCTTGAAGGAGTTTGATAATCCTTTCCATTGTTTCAATTGACAACTCTCTTCTTGGAGCTATGTTTCCCTTCAATTAGCCAAGTCCAACAGCTCGTTAAGGTCTGCAAACACTCCCTTTTAACTGCAGACTAATTTGCAAATTCAGACATATTAGAAATACAAATTACAAAGTGATTCCATATTTTATTTTTTTCTACTTGATCTGGAAAAAAATATCCTATTAGTTAAAATAAATGCATTTAATTTATTAGAGGTATGTTTTGAAGCCAGAATGTTCCGCTATTAAACAAAATTAGTTTTGTGTCAGATCTGTGATTTGTTTATTTGCTATGAAGTAAAAAAGCTGGATGAACATCCGCTAAGTATGTTGATTCCAAAATCTTTGCCAGGGGTTATACCTCTGTATGTTTAGAAACTTCTGCAGAGGAAAATTACATATCATGGCACATTGATTTACTAGTGGGAATATTGAAATATGGATTTTAATTATAATTATAAAATGATTAAAATTCGGAAACCATTTTGTCAATCTTGGAAACCCACAGCTGATGCATGGTTGCCAACTTCTAAAAGTCAGTGTCGCACCCCGGGGTGATACTGAAACTCAAATTATTATCATATTATATATTATAATTTAACGTGAAATTTAACATGGTGAAATTCTTAGCGTTTTGTTATGTATTTATAAAATTTCTGGGAGGTAAAGGATGTTAAAATTTGCTTCCCATTGGAAGTCTATCAATTTGGACCCAACCAGAGCAAAAAAACAAACAAAAACAACACCAGCTTCCATCTTAGTGATGGACTTGGAAATACTGTAGCTAGGAATTAGTTGTTTGTCTTCAATGATATGGATGGCAGTTGGAACGTTGTGTGGAGTTCGTAATGTCGCTTTTTCAACCATTGCTTCCGTTCAAATCAAAGCATCGTTTCAGACGGTGATAAACTCCTCATGGAGGCTCTAAACATAGGTTTGGGTGCCGGCGTCTAAACATGCCCTTTCGAGCAATTAAAGAATGCAGACATTACACATAAGGAAATGGCTCTCAAAATTCAATTATCAGACACATTTAATTATCAGTTTTTCCCCCACCATGTAGGGGGAAAAAATGGATAATTAAATGCTTTAATTAAATGCATTTTTCAGCTAAACTGAAACTGTGCATTTAATGTCAAGCTCTGAATGTATAAGGACATTAGGACAGAATGTGGCATGTGTGGAATGTCGAAGGAGTGAAAACCATGTTTTGGAAAAGTCTCAAAATATTTATATACAATGTTAGGGTCCACACACACACTCTTGTACTGGTTTCAAAGTGAGGTCCAATTAAACACCTGGTATGTGAGGACCAATGTTCCTGGTACACTTCTAAACCAAATAAATAGTCAATTCGGAGACCAGTCCTCACAAGTATAGTAAAACACACACACTTACCGAACTAGCTCGTCTGCGCAGGTGGCAGCGACGGCCTCCTCGGCCTGTCTCTCGTAGTATTTACACAGTATGTTCTCGGGCAGGACCTTCTCCAACTCACACACCGGGTACGAGCATGGGCAGCCCGCCTCCATGCAGCTCAGCTCCGACTGCAACACACACGGACACACACGCACGCGCAGATATATCTAGATATGATTGCCGGAAGGCCAGATTTACCATAACCTTGTAAGGGAAAAACTGTGTGTGTGTGTGTACCTGTCCGGAGCCAAAGACCGCCTCCTGAGCGTATTTGATCAGGCACTCTTTGCAGAAGAGGTGACCGTCCGAGCACTGGGTCATCTTCTCGAACGCAAACTCCCCGTAGCAGCATCCACACTCGATCAGCTGGCCATCCTGCCATAGAACATATTTTTTGTTAGAATTTGCATAGAATTTCAGATAAGCAAAGTCATGCTGGATTTTACAGAATTTTCAAAATCAACAGTGTTACACATTCATGATGATCATACATGACATTTTTATTTAAGTAAGCATGGCCCAGTTAAGATCAAACAGAAAATGGATGACAAGTACACATCACGATGCGATAGCTGCTTGGGTGTCAAAGCGAGTGGCTCCTACCTTCTTGTATTCGTCCTCGTTGACCTGTAGAGCCAGTAGGAAGTCCTCATGCTGAGCGGGGGGAGGGCACGTGGGTAGGAAGACACAAGAGAGAGAGAGAGTGAGTTAATCAATAATATACAGGGAGCATCAACACTTGAGATGGCGAGATTAACAAAAGCAACTATTTCCATGGTGAGAAACCACACAAAGCACGTCGGGGTTCCATCCAATAACGGCCGGTCAATGATTTGTCGGCGAGGAGGTGGATTGAGGCATCCTGTGACATGTCCAGCACTGTCTTATATTGATGTCTCCATAAAATAAACCCTGTGGATTTTTTTTCCACCAAACCATGAAACAGTGCTTTCGTGTGCTGGACTCGAACCAAAGCTAAAGGTTCCAAAAATGTCATTCTGCTTAATAACTTAATCTAAACTATTCGTACATTCGATTGATGCACAATTTATTTAAAAAAAACCCTGTGGATTAGCCGATACGAACTGTACTGGCTACACACTGACACAACAACACCGCTGCATGGGAGGCGATATTACAAATATCCGAATAAGAGTTACAGCAGTAGCTAGTAGACACTTTGAGCTCTACTAGAGCAGGTACCACAACAAAAATCGGAAATAAAACGGTCACCCGAAAGCCTGACAATCAGGAGGGAAAACATCAAGCGGCTTTCAAAAGACGCCGAGATACCGCATTCGTCCCATGGAAGGAGTTGAAACGCAAAGGACCGCCAATGTGCCAATTTAATTTGCTCGGTTTTAAAATGCTACCAAAAAAAAAGAGACCGCAGCAAAGAGATGATATAAAGCAAGTTAAAAGAAAAGGACCCTCCTGCAGTGCAGACAGTTCCTCGGGCTGAAACAAAGTATGCGGAGAGCGCTCCTCAAGCAGTGTGACATGGGGCCAAACACATTCATGGTGTCGCTCAGCAGGGCCTTAAAACCCAGACAACAGACCCCGTTCCGTTTTTGGTATGTAGGCTTGTAAAAAAAGAAAAATGAAACCTTTGACCAAAATGATATGAGAGGAAAAGAAGGTAGTAACGTTCATTATGTCAGAGCATTACACACATCCCTAGATGCCATCTGCCATTTTAAGGGGAAAAAGTTTTCAACTTGTCGTCCTCTTTTATATACTTCAGAGTCTGCAGCTGGAGATGGACGATGAACGACTGTACATAAGGAAGTTGTATGTACATGTACGGCTGAGCGATATTTACAAAATCTAACATCCCGATATTGTTTTATGAATACCTCTATATTACCTCAATAATTTGATGATATTTTGGGGACGACTGTTGGTGCTTTCACGTCAAGATATTGGCACAACATAAATATTTGAGATGTAGTAATGTGGATGTTATGACCAAGCAGGTATAGACATGGATTAGAACAGTCGACGAAGTGCAGAAAACTGCATTATTTTACTGTAATGCAGCTTTAAAGACAACGTTTAATTACATCACAATAACCAAACTCTAGTCACCACAATATCATTATTATAACATTATAAAATACTTTTTTGAGTGTGTATGTGTGTAATATGAGCACCTCTGCCCACTCCTTGGCCTTCTGCTGATAGAAGGAGAGCTCCTTCTGCACAGACGCCTCCAGGGTGGTGTAAGTCCTGATATAGCGACGGTCGTGCTCCAGGAAGTACATCCTCTTGTCGAACTTCACAGAGCCTGGTGGGACGAGTCGGACGACAACCAATAAGTCATTATTAAATAATAATAATAATAATATAAGCTAATATAAACCAAAAGGATGAGCTGCATATACAGTATTTATCACACTACTAGACATTCTAGGATGCTTTGTGAACTGAGTCAGTGGTAGTGAAAACAAAATACAATATAGTATAACAAAGGAAGCGTGCCTAAGGCCTAGGGTTGTATAAAAATATGAATAACTTATTTTAATTAATGGACTTCCTGGACTGGACTTCAATGTTTTAACACTGCCAATCTTGTGTATGTATTTCTATGACTATTGATGACCATGACCACATATGATCATTTTAACTCACTGCAGCACTACAAGTTTCTCTAGAAGGGGAAATGAACTGAAAGCGAACTGAAACTGAACCACATATAGCCAGAGAAGTTGCACTTTGTCTCATGATCAACCCTCAGTCTGCCAGGCTGCACTGAAGTCATTACACATACAGATACATGTAGGAGGGAATTTGCAAGTGAGAGCGAGCGAAAACTGTGTGTACCGTGCTCAAACTGGAACTCTATGTAGCAGCGCTCGAAGGAGGCTCTGCTCCGTCGTCTCTTCCCTGAGGCGTCGCCCGACTCCTGCCACTTCTTCAGAGCTTCACATAAGGCCTTCCGGGGGGGACAGACAGATAGACGGAGAGACAAACAGACAAGACAGAATCTCATCAGTGCCCACACTCGTCAGTCCTTGTGCATTCGAACCGTATTCCCCCGACTTCCTACCTTGCGTGTGATTGCATAGTGTCCCTTGAGGGCATTGAGGGCCCACTTGATGTCCTGGCAGCTGAGCATCCTGAAATCGGCCATGAGCAGGTCGGCAGCCTGCATCACGGCCTCCGGTCCCACCGCTCCCAGCTTGCTGTAGTCGAACAGGTCCTCCGTCACCTGGCGGGACACGCAGGCATTATAATCACACCCTGCAGCTGCTTTTAAAAGACGTTTCTTAACTTTTATTTCAGCTCCAAGGTTGTACTGAAAGTTGATGGTTATGTCGTTCAATTGGAGAATGGCCAGTCTGTGTGTTATTGTTTACTTTACCTTAATACTACTAATGATACAATTAGCAATGAGCAAAAAGTCAACACAATAAAGTTTTGTGTGGTATCGTCCCTCCTCGCTAGACATGACAGGTTATTACCCCATGCTTTTGGCCCAATAGATATAAATGACATTATTTCTTGGAAGAGAGCCAATACCGTCATTTCCTTGAATTGCACTTAATACAGCTTTAATGTTAACTAATGTCGACCCCCGCCCCCCACCAACAATGTGCTGAACTTTCGTCAGCTATTCAATCCCAGCTCTCCCATTGTGAGACAAAAACTTAGGCGAGCTCCACCCCTCCCTTATTAATTCTAAATATAGTGACTAAAATGAAAATTTGAGTAGGCCATACTCTGTATGATGATAATTTTACCTTTAGATTAATCAATTGAATTTTGTGATCATCCATTAACCGCCAACTACTTGTCGCATACTATGGTTTGGGACATAGTAAACACAAATCTGGTGTATTAAATAGTATGCTCGTATCCATTACACAGCATCTCTAGCACTCACACACTCTCACACTCTCACACACACACACACACACACACACACACACACACCTCTGTCTGAGTGTCTCCAGACTCCAGCAGGATGCTGGTGGGAACCGCTTTCACTGCTGCAGCCTCCCTCCGGGGATACATGGGGTTCTCCAGCAACAGGTTACATATACTGGTAAAAAAAAAAAAAAAGCAAGAGGCAAAAGTAGCAGCATATTGAGACTCTTAACAAAGCAGGACAGAGATCTGTGACAAATTGGAGTCAAGACAAAGGGTGAATTGCTTTGATAAGTAGCTGAGTCACTACAACACCATCTGAGTCGCTACAACATCAATTGGTAACAGAAGAACTTGCTTGCTTCTTACACATTCAAGTCTTTCACATTGTTCAGTTGGATCAGTTCTGCTACAAAGGCCTCCTGCACGTCAGGGAATAGATCCAACTTCAGAGAGGAAACGAGGAAAGCAAGGATATGGGGTTGGAATAGAGGGGAAAAGACAAATATGGTTACACCTCAGTTTAGATTGTGGCGAGAATGTGAGCACCGAGGCTCTTTCTAGATGCTCGTTGTTTGTTGGAAGTTGCCGTGCTGCTACTCACCACCCCAGAGATCAAGGCCCTAACGTGGGGCTGCAGCTCCGCTCTGTGCCCTTCCCGCGGCGCAGAGGGACCAGGTCTTGCGTCCTCAATTCTGGGAATGTCTGCTGGGGCCGGAGGGGCAGCCACCGGGGCCGGGGCTGGATTGGCCCCTCCCGGGTTCGGGGCCGGGGCGGGAACTGGCGCCAGAATCAAACTGGCCTGCCTCAGGACAGATGCTCTGTGGTGGGGGGCGGTGGCTCGGGGGTTAGGAGCGTTGGGGTTGGGAATTGCGGCGTTAAGATTTGGGGCTGGGGGACCCTGACCAGGAGCTATGGTCTGGGGCTGAGCGTGGCGGTTGGCCTCCCCTGGTGCCTGGCTGCCCAGGGTGATCCTGTGACCCACCTCGGAAGGGCCCAGTCTCTCGGGGGCTGCGGCCACCAG
>OMKR01110671.1:10312-26977 GCA_900302355.1 Cyttopsis rosea | reverse complement strand
AATGCATCTGGGTCCTACTGTGCATTCACAATAAATCAGATTTAAAAAAAAGAAAGTTAAAATAATCACAAATATTCAAAACAAAATAGGTAGATACAAAACAAGCAAAATTTCCTTTCAATGGGGATTGAGGACCCTTTGAAAAACATCAAGTTACTTGGAGACCTAAATTTGCCCTCACCAAGTACCTCTAATTCTCACCATATGTGTAGACGGTTTCTATGAGAATCAACACAAGTGTGTGTCCATCTGTTACGTACGTGTGTGTGTGCGTGTGCGTGTGTGTGTGTGTGTGTGTGAGCGAGCGAGTGAGCGAGCGAGAGATTAGAAGGCGTAGCGGGTGCGGATGTCCTCCAGTTTCTTGGAGACCTCGGGGGGTGTTCGGTCCAGCTCCTCGGCCACACTCTTCTGCTTGTGAGGGTCCATGCTGTTAAACTGCTCACACAGATCCCCATCGATCACGTTCTGAGGACAGAGAGGCGCAAGGAATGACAAGAGGCGTCAGTATGTGATAGTTTGCAGGTCGTTTTCTTGAAACCCCCCCCCCCCATGAGTGTCCATTAGGCTTTACATATACACGATCAATAAAAGGGGGTAGGACAACATAACAGGCACATCACATGAAAAAGGAGTTTAGCCTTGAAGTGACTAAATTACAAAAGCTGCTTCATTGGCCAGTCATAACGTCTTGATTTCCAATTAGCCTTATGTGTCAGATACAAACGAGGTCTGACAATTAAGGGAACATAAGTCAAGAGGTCAAATAGTCAGTTTCTGAATTGTAGTTGCATCAGACAATTCTTATATTGGAGAAATCTCAAAAATGATGATGGGATATTCCAAACATGGGGGGGACTACGTGGCCGGATATTGTATCCAAATGAGCAGAGAATTTAATCAGTACCTCAGTCAGAGTCTCAACATCTACTGGAATTTATGGGAAGGTTTCCTGATGCAAAACAGCATGTATCCAAAGCAAACACACAAAGAAGCATAACCTGGAGTAAGGAACCTGGCAGCATAAGTTATGGAAAAAGGAAGATGGTCTCGTGAATCATCTCTCGATCCATCTCTCACCCCCCTGGAAAGGTTCTGGCGAGCGGAGAGTACCGTCACCCCTCAATGAACTGGAGGCTTTTCTTCTTGAAGATTGGTGAAATATACCATACACAGTTTCGGACTTCAGACAAAATGAGCCATTTACAAATTTGATGGTTATGGACCAAAAATGCTAGATCGAACATATTCGGTGGTGTTTTGGCAGTCTGATGTGAAAGACTGCACATTGTGTAGGTCTTCACAGGGCATCGGGTGGATCAGGAGGGTCACCTCCTATATGCCAAGTGGAGGGTCACAAAAGACGTCAGCCCATGTTCCTCCAGTCTCGAAGATCGCAGCGGGAACAACCCAGAGGGCCTGAGCATTGCTATTCTCGTCAGAAAGCTGTGTCACGTATGGTCACATATGTGGCTTCGGATCTTGTGACTAGGTCGGGACAGGGTGAGAGTCCAGTGTTCTACGGCTCATTTGCAAAATATCAAGATATATAGACTGTTCCACTGTGGAATACTGCTTGTCGTTGGATCCTCCACTGACTTTGACCTCAGGAGAAGCCAGGAGCCTCAAAGGGGTGATCAAGAACAGAGATATCGGCCCCATCAATGAAGACTTTGTTTACCAATTCTTGTTCTACACTTCAGGAGACATAAATACTGGACAAAATGTTATATTGTACAACATCGTTAACAAATCCCCATCATATGTTTCTGATATAGACAAAAATGATGGATTAGAGGTACAGTAGGTAGACACCCATGTCTCTCTTCTGGTGGAACAACAGATATCACTTCCTCTTGGAGTAAATCGTTTTTTTCCTGGAACAAGGATTTGAGGTTCACCTGTGACGTCATTTGGATTCCCTCATCGATCATGACATAAAAACGTCTCATGAAAGAGTTTTTCGGACCTTTGGAACGTTTCCCAGGGTGGTGAAAGGACAAGTATATAATATATTCTCATTATAATTATGCCACCACAAGGGGCAAGATAATCTGCTTGAGTTTTGGAAGGCTTGAACACATTCTCTTATAAAGAAGTCACTTTGTATTATGGGTAAAATGTGTTCCTTTTATTTGTTTTGTTATTCATGAGTTAATTGAGATATACAAAAGAAAATACATTGGTGAAGGTTATTTAACATTTGGCTCGAATTTGGAACTCTGATGGACAAATGACTAATTCCAACCCATCTTCCTCAAATGTTGACATTTTTGTCAACTAGGAAATGTAGCAGTTCACCTGTTTTGTATTTAGAGTGTGAACTTGAGGATAAACCATCATGTTTCAAACGGGAGGCAAGACAAAAAGCCAATTACACATAATCACACACACCAACCTTGACAGGGAAATAGTAGGATCTGAAACTAAGGTGATCTCTGCCACACAGCGGAGGGAACTCTGACCGCATGTGCATCTCTAAATGCTGAAAGAAATCGTGATCCTGGAAAGAGAGAGAGAGAGAAAGGGGTGGGGTGAGGAATGAGAATAAAGGATTCTAAGAGGACATCCAGATCAAATAAGGAACATAGTGTCAAATAGCAGCATGGGATGAGCATATTACATCATCCCATGAACTGCCCCTGACCGCTGTGCGTCGGAAATTGAACTTTAACGTGTTGCACTGACCTCGTGCGACGTGAAGGGAACCAGGATGCCGATGCCCCCGGACAACGTGGTGTAGACCAGGGACTCCGAGCCCCCCGGGATGAGGGTGGCCTTCTGCAGGGACAGGATCGTCTCTCCCACGTGGTAATTCATTATCACCTCAGCCTGGACAGAGGGAGGGAGGGAGCAGCTCATTGCTCACGGCTCTATTAAGACACATTGTTTGACAAATGCCAACATGCAGGAACAAAAGTAGTAGAAAGTGTCCATTTGGCCACTGTAGCGATGGAAAGCAGAAATTAGTTCATTACAGTTCATCACAGTGGATATAATGAGGCAGGATTGACATTGTTGATTCTGATGAAGATTCAAGAGTGGAAAATGTTAATACTGCACTAAAAAAAATGCATCTTAAATAAACTGCTTATATTGTCTGTCTGTGCACGCCAGTGATTTTTCCAGATAATATATATCTCTTTTATATTCCCGAGAATATAAAAAGGGAAAAGAAAAACAGTGATGGATAAAAAAGAAACCATTAAGTAAATGGATATGTTAGAAGTCAATATTACGTTAAAGTGAGTTTTAGGCTTGGATATACGCTACTGGATAACTTAATTTCCTAGGGGAGGACATCCAAGGGCGCCTTGAGACCGGCCGCCTTGTGGTTAGACACACAAATACCTCCAATTTAAACTGCATATTGAATTAGATTAAAGGACTCATTAGGATGCTAGAAATCAGGCACGAGTGGAGCAGATGGGCAAGAGAGATCAATGTTTTATTGATCTCTCTCCCCAATAAAGAAATATACATACATAACCTGAAATCTATTACATTGCACCATGCGACAACATTGGGTAAAAGGATTTTTTTTTTTTTTTTTTTTAATCTGTTCCAACAGCTTTCAACTTTCATAAAAATATTATTGTCCGATAGTATCCGAGTATCCGATATTTCCTTATGTTTTTGCTTTGTTTTGATATTCCCGTGTGGTGATATAAAATTCTTAGATTATAAATTTAAAAAATTATAATATTCAAATAAATTATATATTTTATATTCGTAATTCAATACATTTGCTAAAAATTTAAATGAATTTAAATATTTCAATAAAAATAAAAAAACAATTCCACATGAATGTTTCAGTTAAGATGGAGGGCTAACGAGCTAGCATTAACTTTGGCATAGGGTTCCTATGGCTCCCTATGGGCTGGACGGCTAGAACGGCTAACAGAGCTAGCGATGGACACTGAGCAGGAAATCAACTTTGCTGCGCCACAAACCCGCACTTTGTGACGAAAGCCACACAGGCAGCCCCCTGACACGGAGAAGCAGAGACAGCGTGTCCCGTTAGCCGGACCCCTAGCCCGCTGTGCTAGTCTAGCCCGCTCTACCCCCCACCCATGTACCAGGCATGTGGCCGTGTGGAATTGGCTACTACTGGTTACCACGTGACTTCTCTTTACGGTACGTCACACCATGCTGCTGCTACTGTGGATACAATGCAGCGGCTACAAGCGCAATAAGTGGGTCACATTTCGGAATGTTGGAAACTCGGAAAATCCGGAATTCAGGATTAACCCGGATCTCGCATCCCCGATTACTGTACATGAAGGACAATCCAAGTTGACGCAATAGGCATGGAGTGCGTCATCTGAAGTCAGGAACACCACCATTAAGCACACAGCAGGTGAAGTAATAACGTTTTTGCCTCCAAGGAGGAGTCAGATCTTAACAAATTGAACATCTTTAAGTTCAAATAATGTAAAGTAATGACACCAGGTTACAGGGCCGGTTTGCTCTAAAAGTTCCTTATGCCAACTTTGAATTAGGGAAGACCGGAATTTGGAACCACGCACCCCACTACTGCAATGGATCCAAACTACTGCAAAGAAACTTGAAGTTTGGAATCTGAATTATTTTAAAGTTTTAACTGGTGATATTTTTCTGTTGAGAAAAAAAAAAAGTCTATGGTGTATTTCCTTTTTGCATTCTGTGAAATGACTGAAATGTGGCTCTGGGAAAATAGAGAAATAGAGACTGGAAAGAAAACAAAAACAAAACTGCACTACTAGTACATAAACTTAGTAAGAGCAAAATTGCCACCAATTTCTTTGCCAAATTTGCATGTACATGATGAATGGCAACCGTCATCTGCAACTCACCGCAGATGGGTGCAGGTTCATTTCACATCAATTGCTAAAGGCATTTACTTTCTCTACTAGTACATTATAATCACATTGTGACTGAGAGTTGACTTTTAGGGAGTTGGTTAAAGTTCATTTGAGACGAGCGTGCTGCGTTCGCTGGCTATCATTTTCTTCAGTGTGCCGTCATGTGCAGGCCTTTTTGTTTTTTCTGGTGGAACGCAAGTATTTTTTGTAGAGCTGCTCTAATCACCGTCAACGCCAAGTGACAAACATCCACTCTTCTCCACGACCTGAATTTTTTCACGTGGATTTTATGATTTTGTGTATAACGATTTAAGGCGAGGGAAGTACTGTAGACAAACTGACTGATCAGCGATGAATACACACTGTGTTGCCAGTTCTATGTGACCGACCGCGTCCTAACCCGGCACATTTCGCAGTCACGTACTTTTGGGGAGACGGGGAAAACATCGGAAATCCCATTCTAGGTCAGAAATAAGATTATAGCAGAGTTATGTTCCTCAAGTTGTTTTCTGTCTCAACTTATTTTCAAAACTTCGATTTCTAAATATTAGATAAATATAAAAATGTCGAGGCTAGTTGCTCTCCACCAGAATTTTATAGGGGAAAAAAGTTACTCACCTATTGTTGCACTCGAACTACAGCGAGAATGGCGATGTTACGGTTCCATTTGGTGCAAACATGCAGATCAAGATAATCCTTCATATTCCCTTTGATGTCAAGTCAGAATGTGAAACCGTTTTGATAAAATAAGGTTATAAATTGTATCTACTCAGGAACGACTACATCAGCTCTTCGTGTGGTAAAAAAATGTTGCAGTGACGCAGAGAGAGGAGACAAAAAATATGTGACGTCACTTCCTTAAACAATCGCGAAAGGAATAAATACGAGTTTCACTTCTCAGTGAATACATATCTCTGTGTTGTTATGGATTACGAGAAGGTGGCAGAAGCTCTCAATAATATTACGGAACCGCGCTGGAAGTGGAGCGAGACCCTCCCAGTAAATAACAATTCCCAGAATGTAAATACAATTCCACTTCAAAAAAGGCTAACTCTCCCTTTAAAACTATCATTTATATAGAACAATAAAGGCAGGAAATGGGAACGTTTATAAGTTACAGAATAACAGAGGGGTCATACTAGTATAGTGAGCATCAGATGAGCAGTCAGCAGATTCTACACTTTCATATCATGTGGAAAAAAACAAAAATGTAAAATTTCGAAATATGACCCTAACATATGCGGTGAGTCACATGGTGAGTAACGCTTTCATGGCTGCTGAAAGTTACAGACATTGATCGGTGATTTCAGCAACCCCCGCCCCCCTTTTGCTGAGGCTGTGTTTGGATGATGAGTGTTTTTTGTAGTGTCTTCATTTTGAAGTAAATTCACCCTGAAAAACATTTTCAAGATTTTCCGTTGGTTTGTGCTCAATTGTCACATATGTAATGTCTGTAATGGTCCAGCACTCCCAGAAACAGCTAATCAACTGCTGGCCAGCGCCTTCTAGCACATTATGCATCAAAGAGGTCAAACAGGACTGACACAGAATAAGAACAGAATAACACATCCAGCAGGCAGTCTTGGAGAGTTCCATTACAAAACAAACAAAATGAAACAATGGCTGAGGAACATTAGACACTGGGGAATTGGGAAGACATTGCCAGCTCTGATGGATACCAGTTCTTAGCGTTTAATATTGATGGGACGAGGGTATGAGCTAAAAAACGGGTGCCATAAATGCAGGCTGCCAATAATTATATGTGGTGTATTTATTGTATACATCAGACTCTTGAGAAAAAAAAATAGTACTTGGCTTCAACATCACATGATATCCTATAAAATTTAATCTTATTAGAAATATCCTCACAAGCAGTTTTTTTTTTCCATCTGTAAATGTTTTTTTTTTTTTTTTTTTATAGCAGGATATTGCTGAACATTTTCCAAGAAGATGCAAAGCCCACACTCAACTTGCTTGACATTTGGAGCCAAGAACAGCCGCCATTTAACTGAGCTGGTTAAAAATAAATAATTTTGGCAGGCTGACAAAATAGTTAATGCGCTGGTTTGGGTTCTCTTTAGAGAGAAGAAAATGTAATTGAAGTGGAATGCTTCTAATTTAATGTATCAAATCTTTTCGCCAAGGCAGATAATTGAATTGAATCGGCCACACACACATGCAGATAAAAAGATATTCAAAGTGAAGGAAAAATCTGGGCTTTCAAACCTTCCAAAAGGTTTTTTAAAGGGTGTAGTGTGGCAATGTTTAAGCAAATTCTTAATCCATCTGCTTGGAGACAAAGAGGTGAAGAGAAACAGCTGATGTAAACACGTACACACTTAGAATCGCTGAGAAACCCTTTCTTTAACAATGGAAATTGGGAAAGGATAATGTCTAAGGTTGAGGGACTTTCCGAGTCCATCTGCCACCTAAACAACTTTTGACCAGGAGTTAAATTTAAGTTGGGTGTTTTAGAATGTAGACGTGTTTTTGTGCAACCATTTCTGAGGGCACACAATTTGGCAGGTTGGCAAGATAGAACAGAACAGTGTCCCCAAACTAGACGATCAGCTCTGAATGTGTTTCAGTCGCCAGATGAGGCAATGCGTTCACGTCTGTGGGTTTGCAAGGAGGGAACAGTGATCAGAGAGGACCATCCTCCTCCTTGGAAGAAGGTAGACTCCTCTCCGATCACTGAGCGACCATCTCTGATAGATGCTCTGTAGACCGTTCTCTCCGATCACCTAGGGGTGGGCGATCTGACGATTTTATATCGATCTTGAAGACGTCCACAATCTACTTTTCAAGCGAATCGTAGAGATCGTGACATTTTATGTCTTCCTACTAATGTTGGCAAACTTCACATAAAATTTTGATGGCAAGTAATAATTAGGGGTGGGCCGATGATAGTCGTAATCTGATTCATATCCGTAAAATGTAACCCAGTAGTCGTGATCGGATGGTCAGAATCGGGAAAAAACGGAAGCTGCCTAAAAAAAGGCGGCATCGTAGCAGATGCCAAATGTTGTAATAATGCATGAATGGTGCCATCATGAAAGTTCCAACGACTCCCCCAGCACTTGAAATGCTCATGTTGCATATATTGCATTCCGCTGTATTGCATTTGCACTCAGTCTTAAAATAATTCCACATAGCAAACACTACACTGCTATTAGTTACCATGTGACTTCTCTTTACGGTACGGCGCGCTACGTTGCTGCTACTTTATGACATGTCGAAGATGAGCTGTGGATACAGCGGCAGCTAGGGGAGGGACTACATGTAGCTGCCCTATCACATGAGTGTGATCAGATCACGCCATGTATTTGTCATTGATGCACACAAGAGATACCCAATGAGACTGATTTCTCCAATCATGGATATAAACTCTAAATTATCAGACAATAGTAAAAGGACAAAACATCCGTAAGGGATAGTCGTTTCATCCGATTGGCCCACTGTCTGAAAAATGTTTATTTTTCTTAGTAATGTTCAAGTGTGAAAGTTTACATTATATTATTACAATTGTTTCAATTGTGGCGGCACGGTGGCTCAGTGGTTAACACTGCTGCCTCACAGCAAGAAGGTCCTGGGTTTGATTCCCGCCTGGGGCGCTGTTGGCACCGTGCTCTGGTGGGTTATCTCCCGATCAGGGGCCTTTCTGTGTGGAGTTTGCACGTTCTCCCCGTGTTCGCATGGGTCTCCTCCAACATAAGGACCCCGACTAAAAACGTGCAGAACACTTCCTGTCCTGTCCCTGACCACGGCATGGACCCACCACCTGGAATTGGTCCCCGGGCGCCGCTGCCCACTGCTCCTGGCTGCCCCTGGAGGAAGGATGGCCAGGATGGGATAAAAGCAGAGACTATATCTCATCGTTCGCCACTACTGCATGTGTGTGTGTGTGTGTGTGTCACCCTCCGCATGTGTGTGGTAAATGTGTGATCAATAAATCGTTCTTAGTTCTTCTTCTCTTCTTAGTTCTTAGTTTATTTCTCGCATCAAATTTGTTCAGAAACAGATTTTTTGGTGGACTGATAAGGTGGAAATATTGAATGTTTATCTTCTTTATACAGAAGTTGCAGAAACGGTTCTGGGTGGGCGTGGCACACGCACACTGAGACACGCACACGCATACACACACACTGAATTAGCCTGTCAGAGCCTGGAAGAACAGAGACAGGTTAGAATAAATCATCTGAGCAAAGACATGTTGTGGGGACCTCAGAGACCTATATGAACCGGTTGAAATGGAGCATAATATGGCTCCTTTAAGTTGAAACCACACTTGAAATTGCCTCCATTGGTCTTGGAAAATTAGACAGCATGGCTTTTATGACTCATATAAATACAATAATATAGCCTTCTTTATTTGAGTTACAAATATATTTACATATTTTCCTTAGAATAGTTTTACAAAGTAAGTATACTATGTTGCTCTCAAAGTTTTGTGCTCTCTCTCACTGTCAAATTACAACTAATCTCCGTTTCGGCTTTTAATCACGTAGGTTGGCGTCAAGTCGCTGGAATTGGAATTGTTGTCACTTCCTGTTTCGAACCGTCACCCCCCCTTCGCCTCACTGCTCAGTCACTTCCTCTTTCAGCCGGCAGTAGTAGCCGCCTAAACAGAAGTACATGTTAAGCCTTTGTTCATCTGGTCGAGGAAGCCAAGCACGCCCATCCTGCGCGTGACATAATAACTGAAACCAGCCAAAGCGAAGCAGGCGTCTGAAAGATCATACAGCCCAACGGTGTCCACAGCACAGTGAGACAACACTTAACACCTTCAGGATCCGCTGCACAACATAGTCACTCCCCGTTTTTATTCCAGTGTGTGACTAACGCGAGGTCAGCGGAGGCCTCCACCCATGTGTTGCGCAAATGTTTAATTATTGACCGCGGAGAGGGAGTAGCATACCCCTTGCCCTGGTCATTCAGATATTCTCTCTCTTTCCACAGGCCCATAATTCCTGTGCGGTAACTGTGGAACACAACATTATACTGGTCACATGGCATCCGAGCGACGCTACACACCCTGTAATCAATAGAAATCCACTGCCTCCATCCACGGCCATGGCCATGATACTCTTAACTCTTAATTCATCTCCCATTCTTAGCTCAGTCACCATTGTTCTCTTTAGGAACACACCCATCTGGCTATTAAGGATTTTGGAAAGAATGTAGGACCATAAAAACTTTCTGGACTTTGGTGTGGTGTGTTTTGTTTTCCATTCCTAAAACAGCTCTTTAAACAGCAGGGCTCTGTGAAGAAATGTGTGAATTTTTTTTATTGTAGGAATCCAATGCAAAGTTGTGTGGTTATGATGCGTGTGTCTGTGTGTCTGTTTGTGTGTTTTGCTGTAAAGGTGCTTCATTAGGTGTTTATTACATTAGATGTGATCGGTGGGCTGAGCCCCCTCAGGTATCCCTTGATTATTTTTACTCCGGTTGCCGTCTTGCTGAGATCGCCCATGATAAAGAATCGCCTCTGCAGCTGTTGTGTGTATGGCAATGATGTAAGCTTATACTCTGCCTCACTTAATGGCTTAGCTTCTCTCATTTTTACCTTTATTCTCTCACCCTCTCTTCTCCTACACAAACACACCCAAATGCACACGCAGAAAAGCAAACGGTAAGAAATTTTATTCATCCATGTACTAATTTATCTATGGATTTGTTTTATTCAACACAATACCCCACACAAACAGACAAAATTAAGTAGCATCGGGAAACAATAGATACTTCGATTAGGGAAGCCCTTTGCACGCTTCACTGCAAAACCGAAAATCTGTTTGTTGCATTTGAAGATTTTCTTGAATTTTAAGCATCTCCATCACTAGCACTAGTGGGGAAAAGAGAGGACAAAGCAGAAGCAATGATCTTATGGTGTGTATTTCTATCATTCCCTGTTCCCATTAAGTTCTGCCTCACGAGGCTCAAGTACATCATTTATTTCATTAATATAAACAAAGAATCACATTATTGTATAACATCTACCATTCATGTGGGGCCATATTTTTTTTATTATGCAGGCTTCTATTCTCTGAAGGGTTAATTTATGCACACCTGTCAAACATTGTCCCTAATAAGGGGAACAAGGAATCCTGCATGCTTTGGCAATGCACGCATATACGGACATATATCTGATTTGATTATTGAAAATGCACTATTCTTCTGTGCTTTCTGTGTATCTTTATTTAAATATTTATAAAAACACTATATGAATAAAATGCATTATGATTATACAGTATGTTGTATAATACTATGATTAAATGGTTTGCATTGTATAAGTCGATTGAAATACTGAGTTGTTAGTTATCATTAAAGAGGACCGATTATGCTCCTTTTCAACAAGTTAATATAGGTCCCTGAGGTCCCAACAACATGTCTTGGAAGTTTTTTTGCTGAAAATACCACTCAGATTATTCATTCTAGCCATTCTAACATGCCTCTCTCTTCCTGACTGGCTGTTTCAATGGGTGGCACCTCCCTCCTTTAGGCCCCTAGTTCTGTGAGCCGATGGGGTTTCAGCACGAGTTCGTGTCCTGTTGTATTTAGTTCATCTTATCAGTCCAGCAAAATCTGTTTCTGAACAAATTTGAGGCAAAAAATAAGCAATCCAGTTGCTGAATCTTCACTCATATTAGATCTACAAGGCGTCATTTAATAGTTTATTCCGACTTTGCGCGATCCGCACGCAGCGGATCAACGTTACCGACAATACACAATTATTTTACCGACTATACACACTTACATTTCCCTCGTCTGCAGTTTTGTCACAGACAGTTGGTATTAATTGATTTGTGCTGCTCTGTGCAGCCAACAACAGAGCACTTCCCATGATTAGCTCTTACCCGCCGCTGGCGCACCAGCCGTGGGTGGAGTTACTCAGATGGGGGGTGGTTCTAATTCTACCGAGCCCAACGTGACTTAGGGTTCGGAGACAAATCGGAATGGCTTGTTGACGACATGTTTTCTGAAATAGGGAGCGCACAAAAAACTGACCAGGTTGTCTTATTTCACAGTGTGTGTGTTAGTCAGAGACCCAAATGAAATGTACACAAGCACTGAAAAAGTGAGTTTTTTTAATAATAGGTCCCCTTTAAATCAAAGCCCAGAAGAGGCTTTTTGCCTCCCAGGCAGTAAACCTGCAGACATTCTTGAAGGTTTTTTCTTACAACTGTCATTTGGTGAAGTTAATGATTTCTCACCTTCACTACAGCCACATGTGAATGTTCCTGTATATGTCTTACTTTTGTACACTCACGTTAATTTTGGCTCCTGTGAATCAGATAAGGAAGAAGGAAGGCAGATAATAATATATTATCACCTGGGTTTTTCATTTGTGGGGATGAGGAGAAAAAGGCTGACTCAGCCACTACCTTTCGGTGTCTCTCTTATCGACCTGGATTAGTTG
Organism: Cyttopsis rosea; assembly: GCA_900302355.1. Lineage (NCBI taxonomy): Eukaryota > Metazoa > Chordata > Actinopteri > Zeiformes > Parazenidae > Cyttopsis > Cyttopsis rosea. Next base: position 14,719 of record OMKR01110671.1, on the reverse strand, counting down.
TCCTCCCAGGAAGGCTTTAATCAGAGCCGCTGGCTGCCAGGGGGCTGCTGCCACTTTGCTGCTATGAGTATATCGATAGAAAATGCTTAACGCCGAGGGGCTCCCTGGTCAGCGCTGCAGCACATCTTACATCTTACAGCTACGTGTGTGTCCGAATATCTTTGTGCATGTGCTGCTGTTTCCTTGCTTCCTCCCTCATGGCTATATTACGAGAGCATTCTCTCGTATATAAAATATATGTGGTTTTGTATGTGGGATAACGCGCAGCTGGAATGTAGTTGGAGGGTGAATGTGAATGAAGAAAGAAAATGTTATCTTCTTTTTCTTCTACTACCCAAGGCTGAGCCACACCATGACCGCCCTCTGACCCCTGGATCTTTGCACAGTGACATATTCATCTGAAACCCAACGTGCCCACTCGGAGTTGACCGCTTTAAATGATCCTTGGGGGTGAACTTTCTTCATTTGGTCAAAGTTCCCACTGAAACGCTGCAAATCTTTCGTGACACCTATCTTTGTTTTTCCACATATTTTTAAAATAGAATTGATACTGCCAGTGACAGCCCTGTACTACCTCCTCTATTCATACATTGAGAATATAATGCTCACGTTCACATTATTAACATATTATTTTGCGCAGACAGTGACTCCTTGTGCTCCACAATAATGGTGTTGGGGTAATCATAATAATCATAATAATCATACTCCCAACATTTAAAGGCAAATGACAGCCTTCCAAGCCTGGATGAGCAATTGGGGCACATCAGTTGGAAAATGTTCCATGGTGTTCCCTCAGAGAAAAGTTACTTGACTCTTTTGCGTTAATTTTACTACCCAACACTGGCCACAAAAGCTGGTGTAATTGATATATTGGTGAAGGAAGGTATGGCCTTGTCATTTGGCAAAATGCTTGTCATTGTACTGGCTGGGAGGAAAAGATGCTTCCCATGACCTTCACCCTTTGTGCCAATACAGGCCAGAAATGCACCCTGTTACTACTTTGTTAAAGGATCTCTCTCTTATCACAATGTGAACAGTGTAATATTTTGATGGGTTGGATCGGTCGGTGGGTTTCTCTTTTGCCTCTAGCTGTTCCACAGTTGATAGAGATTTAAGTAGGCTGCGCACAAAAGCAAGGTTGAAAAACTACTTATGTTAAAGAATGGGTTGACAGGTATGGCTGTATGTGTGGTGGATGACTTCACTAACCACTCATTCCACCCTGTCGCCCCCCAATGCCAGCTGCTTGGGGCGGCTGGGCGGGGTGAGGTTGCAAAGCTAACCCAGGCATCATTCCATCTATGATAGTTTCCACCCTTTGTCTCTCACTGGACTGCTGAATGGCCTGCCCTGATCTAATTGCAGAAAGGGGAACTTGTTGGGATACTGCGAAGGAACGCCTCCCGTCCACACCATATGAACTAAACGGGAAAAAAAGAAATGCCACAGCTAGGTTCTCTGTGTGTTCTTTCATCAGCAGTGAAGTCTGGCTCCACCACCCTCCCCCCGCATGTAGGTTAAAGTGAATTCCTTATCAAAATACTGTATTACTATACATCTTACCAAGTTCTCTATTTGGAGCGTTTCCCCCTCATCAAGCCTCCGGACGAGCTCCCCTTTGCTTTACTACCACTGTTATGCTGAGGAAATGAATCGCATTTCAACGTGTGCAAGGGATTCATCACTTAGACTGCCACATAACTTATTCATTCCATTCAGCTTTTTTTTTTTTTTTGCCCAAATCAGAGAGCTTTGTTAAATACCTTGCGGACATGCATTATCTATCTGCTAGTGTAATTTTCGTCTAATAAGGTGCATTTTTGCTAGGGTTCTTGCCATGGCCGGCTTACATGAATAAACCTGTGTGTCCCCGCTGTGCTCCCAGCCTCCACTGTGACCCAGGCACACAGCCCTGCAAACCGGGATGGAGTTACCGTGCTTTAATTGTTTTTGATTAAAAGGATCTAGGCTTAGAAAGCTGAATCCGCTCCTATCAGTGGCCAAGGGCTTTAACCTTGGGACAGCAGACAAGTCCAACCTTTATGCATGGATATCGTGGGTATTCTATTATGCTAACGGTAGCCTTCATCACGTATTCCCTAGCTACAGTATCAGCTTTTTAGGTCGCTCGCTGTTCTCTCTGTGCTTTTTGCCGCCCTGCTGTCTCAGCCCCCACACCACATGGCAAATACTCCATCTTCCTTTTCCACTGGGTTGCTAAATCCTGTCAGTCATGCCTCATAGAATCATAAACTCGCTCCTCAGTGTGTGTGTGTGTGTGTGTGTGTGTGTTTTTTTATGTGTGTATACTGTATGTGTTGTACCATACATACCTGAATAATTGTGTTTGTTACAAGCGAGTGGGGTGTAGCCGTCACAGGTTATTTGTTAACGCATGTGTTTTTGCAGGTATCCACATGACGATAATGTAGATCGCTCACTAGAGGAGAGATCCCACCGTGAGCACTGTCCCACCACAATGCTCACATGGCGGTAGAAACACCTCAGTCGGTGGCGCGACACACTGCAACACGTCCACAGCCCAAACAGCGAACGAGGCCGATACCTTCGCCCCGAGTGCCTCCCACTTGTGAAGGGGATGCTGCTGGCTCTCCAAGCTGCGTCAACATGACGATGGGTACTATGAAACAATGATGCCACACAATAGGTCAGAGTTGAGTGGAATAAAGGGAAGATATAGGGAACGGGGAGAAATAGGGCGGAACACTACAGCGGGAACGAGGGAGAGACGTACAGGGGAAGGGTTGGCAGGCTAAAAGAGTGGTGTGAGGGCGCTGGGGGTGGGGTGGAATTGGAGCGGAGCAGGCTGCAGCTGAGCCTCTGGTGGAGACACAGCACTGAGGGCTTTATTGTGATTTGTAATTATGTGGTTTTTCTGTGGGGCCTCAGTTTGGTCCTCTCACACACTGGGGCTCTTTTTAGCCGGTGAACACTGAGGAGGAGAACAGAGAGAGGGCGCGGCTGGAGTTACTGTTAACCCTTTTTAGGTAAGAACCCAGATTGAATGGGCAGGGGCCTCTGACCGACGCGGAGCAGAGAGCTGTCAGCCAGAACCAGGCTGTCGTTCAGACAGAAGGTTATGGTTCGACTCCACAATTATTCCCGAGAAAGAAAGTAAAGTTTTCCTTCTCTTGGCTGCTCTTGCTATTTTTATCTCTTGGGTGTAGTGGCGAGAGGTCCCTTGAGCGACAAACTTTCTGTTCAAAATCCGAGTGCTTTGGAGAAGGTAACATCATCATGTACGTTTTACTGCATCTCAGCGGATTGCTTGGTGTAGATATGAATAGTTTTGGACAGCTGACTGCGGTTGAGGAGAAGTAAAATTTCCATGTTCTAATTGTATCCACATTAGATCAGCTTACTCACATCGCCTAGATCATTTCAGTTTAAATCTAAGCTTTACATTTTCGAAGCTTAGCACTGCCATTACATTTGAGGAATAATTACAGAGCGCCCAAATCCATCGCTACAGCACATCTGTGTGTGTGTGTGACAGTTACAGTGCTAACATGATAGAAAGTGTGTGATTATGGCAAGTTGCTGTCTTCTGGAGGGCAGTGGGTCAGGTGTTGGGTCGTGAATGAGTGATGGTATTATACTGCGGTAAGGCTTTCTGCAGCCTGATGCTGACTAAGAAATCATTCTTTATTTTGGATGGCCCTGAGAGACCCGCAGAGGTTCTTTACTGGAAGAGGGAGGAAAGCAACATGATGTAGTGGAAAAGAAGGCGGAGGAAAATAGGGCTCAAGCAAGAGACAAATCTAGTAAGATCACATATAAACAAGGATTGGTAGAAGGTGATGGACAGGGTCGTCAGCAAAAGGGTTAATAGTGAACCTTCACTTTTATTTAATTCAAAAGACAACAAGGCTTGTTTTAAATTTTTTATTCTCATCATCGTTTTTGCATCGGATCGAGAAACAGCAGGAAGCGGTGCTGCCTTCACAGGCTCGGAACACTAAGCTATGCTGCGTTCACTGAAACTCGGAAAGCCGCCGCCCTCTTGTTTATTTCTTAAAAAATGGATTGTTTGATTTATTTGATTAAGAGAAAACTGCTGTCGTTTTTGTGATGTTAAAAATGGATATTGGAATTTTTATTTGTCCTTTGTATCAGCAAGAAAGGTGTATTTTTGAATGTATTCATCAAACATTCATCTTTATCGTCTTTATTGTTTATGAGCACATGCCTAAAACAACCTCAAGCTCAATTTAAAAGCTGATGGCTGAATGAGAGCTGTTGAGTAATTGTGCGATTCATAATCCGAATAGTCGATTCGTTTCAAAAATCGATAGATTAATCGACTTTCAAAATAGTCGTTAGTTGCAGCCCTAGTCGGAAGTGATGCTGTGTTCCACGGGAACTCGGAAAACTGTAATTCATGTC
>OMKR01110670.1:6957-18790 GCA_900302355.1 Cyttopsis rosea | reverse complement strand
CTGAAATGACCCAATTCTGATGTTTTGCCCACATGTGACCCAGATGGGATATGTATTATGAATGTCTATGTCATGTATGAAAGGTGCAATACAAATGTATTTTCATTATAATTATTATTATTATTATTATTATTATTATTATTATTATTATTATTATTATTATTATTAATAATAATAATAATAATAATAATAATAATATAACATATTATCCAAATATAACATTTTTGTTCCTTTTTCCAGTCCCGGTTATTTTTGGTATTTACTACCTTCTATATATTTATTGTTGACTTTTTTATGGCTTTGGTTTCAAATAGTTTCAATAGTTGATTTGTTGTTGCCTCCGTCTGTATGTTTTGCTATTCCTGTTTATGTTTAGTGGTGCTGCAAGCCAAATTTCCCATGCAGTCAGTGAACTGATAATTTTAGGTTGTTTATCCAACTCATTCCTGGGATCTTTAAAAGGACTGGACCCAGAAAGAAAGCCACCCGTACTTCCATACTTTCTTCACTGTTATTCTAACTGTTTAAGGTTTAGTTTGGCGGCTCTGCAAATATCCGTATCCGGGGGGGTTGGTTAACAAGTGAGGTCATGCTCACATTGGATATACTTATATATCTATCTTCTATATATCTATCTTAATGAAACGATATGCACGTTATCCCCTTTCCTGGGTGCTGTGTTCATCTCACTACTTACTGCCCTCCTTGCAGTAGTCGACCCCGTAACCTTCCAGTTCGGCCGAGCCGAGCCTCTCCGGCGCCCTCCACTTCAGCGAGATGGAAGTGTCGCTTATGTCATCCACGCACAGTCCAATGGGCTCGCTGGTCGGGGCTGGAGGAGGTACGGAAGGAGATTAGTACCATGAGTGGGTTGCACTTAATGAGTTGGAGGGTGTGATGGGGATTAATCTGAAATAAAGATAAATAAGTGGAGTTAATCGGTCATTTTGATTTAGATATGTGTAAAAATAGCATGACCTATCACCACGCGTTCAAACCCTGTGACGCAACATCGTTGTGATGATCTAGGTTACTCGATAATATATCAGCTATATATGTTGCTGACCATTTAATGTAATACATTCAATACAAATTGATATGAGCCCGAAATATCTCACAAATGTTGGTATTAGTTGTATATACTGAGAAACCATGGACATTCCAGAAAAGTTGCAATATTTTTAACAATACGTTACTGAAAACTGATACTTGTGTATTGATGTTGTGTATTTGTTCTCGTTACAAGTTCGCACATAAAGAACAAGCTCCATCCAACAAAAGTTTTGGACACCCATTTGGCCCGATGCAGTATAAGTTGACATATCGTATTGTTACAGCAAGAACTTATTATTATATTACTATTATTATTTGGATTCTTTTGATTGACACTATATATCATAAAGAAAATATCAAACTAAAAACATTCATCTGCCCTCCACCTACTGTGAAATTGAAAACTCATAACTGCATGTCTGGTTATTGCATCATGTCCAAGTGCAACCACTGCACGATGCTGTGTGGACACATCTTCCTCTGGTATTCTGGTTGGCATTATAAATAAAATCTGTTTTAACCTGGTACACTTTTTCCAAAAATGTGCAATTCTATCACAAAAGGGCACAAAATCATGTTCTGCTGCAGGAATCTGGTCTGGATTGGCCTGTAGTTACAGTAAAGCTCAATGGTAGTGAGTGGTCTTTCATTTGGAGAGGGTCTGCTAAATATCAAGAAATTACTGAGGCCATCACCCTTACCTTGCCCTATATTGGAACAGTCTTTTAAATACTTAGCCCAATTGCTTGTTGACAGGACAACACATTGCGGGCACCGCAGGCAGCCAGTAATAAGCGCACTCTAAAGGGGACAATGGTGTTGGATTTCACTTCTAGCCTTGTCCCCACTAAGCTCTCGGCTCCATGTCACAGGTGAAGCACACAAGTAAATGATGTGCATGTCAGGGGTCATGGGTTTCCATGCGTGCACAAAAGAATGTGTGTCTGCTAGTAAGCCAGCATTTACAAATAGCTTAAATAGTACTTTGGCATCTACATTTTACATGCAAAATGCTTGAAATAGAGACTACCAACTATAACCATCTCAAACATTAGAAGAGAAAAAAAACATTAAACTTAAAGGTGCAGTGTGTAGAATTTATTTGGCATTAATGTTGCCATTTTGTGGAACAGACTTGGCAGAAATGGAATATAATATAATATTCATACGTATGTTTTAATTAGTGTATAATCCCATGAAAATAGGAATCGTGTTTTCGTTACCTTAGAATGAGCCATTTATATCTCATATATATCATGGGGGCCAGAGCCCTTCCACGGAGGCTGCCACGTTGCACCGCCACGTTGTACCAGCCTGTTTCTACAGTAGCCCAGAACCGACAAACCAAACTCTGGCTCTAGAGAGGGACTTCGCGAGTTTTGCGAGTGACTAGTGGCCGCAAAATTCTATACACTGCACCTTTAAAGGCAAAATAAACTATGGGAACCAAATTTATTTGATCAATTATGCAAACAACCCATCCTACAAGTCTTCATGTCACTACAGCAACAAAAAACAAGGAAGCCTACTGCAGAGGGGCTGTGGTTCTGGCTCTGGCTCAGGACCGTCTGCTGATGGTGCCCCATTCTCAACCTGGGCTTCCTGTTCCCCGTTGGGGTCTGCTGCCGTCGCTGGAGCCTCTGGGGTTAATTCCTCTGCCGGAGATGAGGAGGTTTCCACCTCGGGCTCCTTGGTTCCACCTTCATCTTGCGTCTTCGCCGGAGCTTCGTCGGCCGCTGGCTTCTTCTCTGCCGTCTTTGGGAGCATTGGCTTCGTCATTCTCCCCACGTCAAACGTCCGGCAGACCTACCACCGCTTCAAGCCGTTGGTCGTACTTGTCCTCTTCTTCTGTCACACAGACCTTGGTTTGCTCCTTTGTTGTCTATTGTCTTTCTTTGCCCTCTCTCTCTCTCTCTCTGTCCCTCTCTCTCTATTGTCTCTGCTGCAGCTATTATTGTTGAGCAGCCTCCACGGTAGCAACGTGCCCCCATGTACAGCCGGTCTGAGCCGAGCCAAGAGTTAACATGCCAGTATTTATAGATAAGGATGCCACGGATTGTTTCCCTAATCAGCCATCTTACAAGAGACGAGCCGGCCGGATACATTGATGATTGCACTTAACATCGCCAGGTAAAAATAAAAAAGCAGTAAACTGTGAAACAATTCAAATGCGAGCCCCCTTTCTGGGGTCAACCCTGTTGAGGATTCAGTTGCGAAGGCTGTTTTATTTTGGCCGCTTACTTATTTTTTCTCCTTCTTTGCTTTAGGCGGTGTTAGCCAATGTGCCATGCGAGACACGTGTCAGGACGGACAGTATAGACATGCGTGGCTGAGCTGTTACAGGTGCCCACAGCTGCATAGCAGACCAAGTTTGGCCATGAGATGTGTCCAGTATAGGCTCCTACCAAATGTTGTGAATTTGGGGGTACATTTTAGGGAAACAGACTAATTGAGAACTAAATATTTCAGTGTTGTCGAATATCTAATAAAGCGGGAGATTCGCTTATGCTTTTTTTCATTTAACAGTATATAAGTCATAATGCAGAATACAGCAGTTTAGGATATCTTCATCTGAAACATAGTTTTTCCCTCAGAAATCTGCCTTGTAGGTGTTTGCTCATGTAAATTTATTTTAGAAATAAGCAAAGAGTGTTTGTTTTCTGTCTTCTTCTGGCCTGTAGTGATAAAAAATATACAACTAAAACAGTTCTTCACAGTTCTTTCCTGATTAACCCATTTACACCTGGAATGGACAAAACCCACAAACAGAAAGGGCGACGACATGTGAACACAGTTACTACTGTGTGCCCTTTGAGTCTCTGAGAAAGGAAGAGCCTGGCCACGGGTCAACCACGCCTGACCCTCAAGTGAAACTCTAGCCAGGTCAGGCAATCCAGGCTTGACCCTACTGCTCCACATCAACTGCACCCGACAACAACAACAACAACAGCAACGACACCCTGACCCTAACCCTCACACCCGATCCATCACTCAATGTCTTTGCTTTATGGAGTCACTGTAATTGCTAGCATCATATAATTTACAGCTTATGATTTATGATTTTGATGATGGATGTGAGATCTGCAGTACAGAGGAAAGGCCCGTGTCCCACCTGTCCTCGACCAAAGAGCTTATCGGTGTTGGGCACGTCACGGGTTGACGATGATTGAAAAGCACAAATGTGGTGAGGTCGAAAGTGAAAGCCCACGGGCGGGGACTCACCGACGGGTATGAAAGGCAGCGAGGCGGGGCTGTGGCGTGACATGCCGATCGCATTGACGGCGTAGACTCGCATCTCGTAGGCCACGCCCTCGATCATCCTCTTCGCCTCGTAGGTGGTCTCGGGGTAAGGGTCGAAGTTCAGCCTCATCCACCTGTAGCTTTTCTTCTTCTTCCGCTCCAGCACATACCCTGAGCACAAATAGAAAATTATTCTGTATCATTTTGATTGTGCACTGTGGAGTCAAATCTCTTCTCAGGTGCGTGCTCTTTCACTTCTTCCTATTTCGAGGCTAGGGTTAGAGGCTAGAGTTTCTCAAAACGGGGGCCCAGACTCCCAGGGGCTCAGTGGCACAATGTCTTCTGGGGTTCTGGGATTAAGATGTCCAAGTCCAAGACCTTTGTGAAAGTGTGAAAGAGTGTATAATATGCAACGACTCAGCTATTGAACCATGCAAACTCTGTCTGTATTGTATGTTTTTACCGATGATGGGCTGTCCGCCATCGAAAGCAGGAGGATCCCATTGGACAAAGCAGGAGTCCTCTCCAACGCTGAGGATCCTGGGAGCCTGAGGCGGGTCTGGAACATCTGGGATAAGATATAAATATTATAATTCAAATACTTCATGTACCATGACCATGTACATAAAAACAGAAATTAAATGTCTTAATAAGTATATTAGTATATAAATGAATCAAATTGACATCTCACCAACTACTTTCACGTTAATGTCAGCGGTATCCTCCCCAGCAGCGTTGCGAACAACAACCGAGTAGATGCCTTCATCCTGCCGCTCTGCCCCCTCGATGGTGAAGACGCAGTGGCCCATCGAGCTCTCCACATGGGCCCTCCCATCTCCCTCTGTAACCATCTGGACCATCATGGAATGAGAGGAGATTCCAATAACACATTCACTGATCGGATATACAGTAGAGAAGGTAACTGCTCAATTCATAATACACAGTGCACCGTGAGTATTTAACATTTTGTGAGCTGATCATGGTTAACCTTATGCTACTTCTTGGAAATTTGAATATACATTTGCATTAAACACAATGTTATGCATGTGCAATTTCTTGCAAATCAAGCACAGATGTTTAATTGACTTTGTACTTGAGTTCTGGCCGTGCAGGACGAGCGCTAGGCTGTGCTTCAAACTGCAACAGTTAGTGTGAGTTAGTTGGTTGACAATGACCTGCAAACCTCTCGTGTAACTCCAAAATATAAGAAATTCCATATCACAGCTTGCAGCTGTTTCGCACAAAATCGATGGCTTGTTTGTTAGTTATGAAGGTGTTATCAAGGGGTCGTCTACAAATGAAACAGGAGCACATGGTCATATGTGCGCTACTATTTTACTTCCTTTATTGACTATGGTTTATTGACAAAATAAAACAAACATTAGGGACCAAAATGTAATCAACTTTGAATTTTCACTCTGTCCTTTCATCAATCTTTCATGGACTAAAATAATAATGACAGTATATAATAGTTATAATAATAAAAAAGAGTAACAAAAATGAATTGTGCCATAGGAGTACCCTACCCTAAGTCTGATATTCATGTAATTGGATGGAAATGTTATAAAAATGGGTTTATCACAATGATTTACTCTTAGCCGACAGGCCCAGCGGCTACTACTTACTTACAATCCGGCTCTGAGTCTCCCCTGGGTTTGTCTGATTCAGAACATGCTCTTACCTGACCTGACGGACAAAGTGGTCCCCTTTACCTTCCACTGAGCTCTGTGATATTACAAACATGGATCCAGGCAGCACTTACAATAAGTCTAAACATTAACAATGAAAGCCAATGTAGAGGCTCACAGTTCTTCCATTCATCTATCTTCAATTCATACTGCCGTAAAAGGTGTATAGATATAGAATGCAATGATCAGCATGTTGTAATTTGTTTCCCTATCTTATACGTTTGACAGATCAATGATAGTGCTGAAGTAATGGCACAAAAGATTGAAATGGGATGTAATACATTTTGTTAGGGGTACTATAGTATATATACTATATAGCACGGTGGCACAGTGCTTGCACTGCTGCCTCACAGCAAGAATGTCCTGGGTTTGAATCCCGCTTTTGGCTCCGGTGAGTTATCTCCCGATCAGGGGCCTTTCTGTGTGGAGTTTGCACGTTCTCGCCGTGTTCGCATGGGTCTCCTCCAACATAAGGTCCCCGACTAAAAAGTGCTGATCACTTTCCTGTCCTGTCCCTGACCACGACATAGATCCACCACCTGGAATTGGTCCCCGGGTGCCGACGAAGCGTGGGCTGCCCACTGCTCCTGGCTGCCCCTGGAGGAAGGCAGCAAGCATGAGATAAATGCAGAGACAGTATCTCATCATTCACCACTCCCTGCGTGTGTGTGTGTTCGAGTCGTCAGTATGACAAATAAATTCTTCTTCTTTTTCTATAAAGTGGTACTGATGCATGGCTACATGCAGAACCTTGTGCTCCAAGTCTAAAAGACAAAGGTGTAGCAGTCCATGGATTGCATTAATGCAGACATGGATGTCAACAGCAAAGACTGTGCTTGAAAAGATAATTCAATTCAACAATTCAGTCAATATTCAGAGTGAATCTATTCCTTGAACCCTGATGCCACTGAGATGCACAGAGAGAAGGATCCACAGGACACATGTGCAAGGCCATGACGACTGCAGACTTTTGGCTCCACTTACTTCCCCATCCTTCGAGGCCGGAGAGATACCAGGCTTTCCTTTCCCGTCTGCCTCCAGCCTTCCTCAACTATCCTACGTTTGAGCAGGAGCAAAGCGGTAAAAGAAGAAGAGAACACCGAGGGTTTGCCTCATCCCCTTCTTCTGCTCATCATGCCCGGAGCGGTAGCTTTCACAGTCAAGATGTTAGTGGCGCCCTACCTGTTCAGATGGACAAAAGTCTGTCTGCTCGCTGGGTTAGTGAGGAGCTACAGCATTAGGTGAATCTAAAGCACTCTCAGTAATACATTTAAAGCTTTTATGATTTATATACATTAACATGATTTTGCTTGGGCAGCAGTAGATCTGCTCTTATGCACTCCTTAAAACCACGCATGCATACTCGAGCAGGAGTACATAATCCCCCACATGTGCATAAAACAGATCTATGGAGGTGGAGCAAGGGCGGCTAAAAGGGCAGCAGTAGCAGTTTTGGCAAGCTTTGTTCAAGCTTTGTTGACCAGTGAGGCGCTGGTGAGTAATATCCAAGACACGGGTCATAGATTGCGTGGATGTAGAGTTGTGCCTAGTAGGCCCTACAGTACTGTGTACTCTATTTATGTACAGTATGTACGCAATTTGTACCTGTACTGTCACGTTGATGTTTGCTGGAGATGCAATTACTCAAAATTTGGATGTTTTTCCAAGTTGGAGTTGCCAGACCAGTGAGCAGTTTTCTGACTGACCTTGTGTTGCTCATTTACCATACAATGTGTTTTTTTAAATTCAACGAGGCATAGGAGTTTCATACAGACTTACAGAACTCTAGAAATCAGCTACGCTAGAGGCAATTGGGCGAGAGTATACTGTACAAACAATTTGAGGCTCGCTCTCTGGCTCTGGTACCTTCTCTCCTTTGGTCCAGACCACGGTTGGGGCAGGGTCTCCAGTGATGGGGACGTCCAGACGCAACTTATTGCCAGCCACCACCACGATGGTGGACTCAGCAGTGCGACCTGTGCAGTCCAGGTGGATCTTTGGAGGATCTATGGACATCAGCCAGATTAAAAAAAAAGATAAAATAATTTCCTTCCTACTGACATAACATTTTAATTATGAGGCGTAATCTTGTGCAATGCTAGAATGGGAAATTTGCATGTGTATACCTTGACGTGGAACATAATCGATCTTCACCTCTTCCAGAGAAAAATGAAAAAGAAAATAATTAATAGTACAGTAAGTACAATCAAACTAAGTATATATAGACATTTTGAGGTGCTTGCTATGGTGGTTTCTGATGTATTTACCCAAGAAATTAAGTTTGGCGGCGAGGTTAAAAGCATAGCCCTCTGGTACAAAGGTGTAGTCCCCCTCATCCTCGGGCTTGACATCATCAATTGTCAGTTTATGAATCCTTTTAAAAGGTCAAGAAATATATGGTGTGTCTGGTGTCAGAAAGAATAGAACGCAAATTTAGATTTTTTTTCCCAACCCCCCCCAGAAATATATATATCATACACACCTGCCGATGTGTGTAATATGTGTCCTGGCGTCGACTTTCACTTCCACCCCGTTCTTGAACCATGTTCCTTTCACGTTCTCATCCGACACCTCGCACTTGAACACCGCCTCATCTTTCGCCTTCACGGTGAGGTCAGCGATGCTCTGGTACACCTCCAGCTCTTTCTCTGCAAAAAAACCCCCACAACAACTCATACTGATTCTCATACTGCGTGAAGGAGGGCTAGATTAATATAACGTTGCCGGGTATATATGAAGACTAAATGAGATTCCTGTGCGAGGGTGATATGGTAATAAGTAAGAATGAGAAGTGTTTATTATCTTTGGTTCCAGCCATTGTTGTGCCGCGGCGTATCTTAGCAACAGACACTTAATAGGATTTACAACGAAAAAAGAAAGAAAAAAATAGAGAAAAATAGCAACGTCACCATGTGTGGGTTCCTGCACTCTATTAAATCAAATGGAAAACATTGTTGATGGCGAGATCTATACTAGGAAACTAGCACGGCACTCTTAGTGTAGTGGGGGTTATGGATTTCCAAAATTCATAATGTACCTCTACTTGTGTGGTTTGTGTGTGATGATTCTCTATTAAGCCAAAAGGATGAAATGGTGATGGATGGATATCGTAAAATACATATTTCCTGTATGACAGTATGAACTGTCCCCATCCACCTCCGTGCCCAAATGATTACCTGTGGACTGAAAGTGAAACTCCTAATCAAACCTACCTAGACAAAAAAATAGAAATACATGATGATAAATAGTATTCCCTCTCTGTACTAGGATCTCATGCATCTGCATGACCTTTAAAGGTGCAATCAGTAAAATGTCTTCCTCATTAGGAAAAGTGAAATTTGCTCATCGCTTCAACAGAAAGACAGCTACGTACACCTCTCCACCTTGTAAAGGCCACTTCAATATTTATTCTGCTTTTGGCTCTAATGTTATCAACGCACAGGTTTCCATGGTAACAGCCAGTGCAAAGTCATGTCTAGTGTCCGTTTTCATATATACAACTGAGGTTCTAGTTAGGCATGGGATCTCCAATGAGATTCTGGGAATGATTTGGTTCATAAATAATCGCAAGTGAGATGACTCAGTGTGAGATTATTGATAAAAGACAAATTACTGATTGCGTTTTAGAAGAGATCATGAAGGCAGGAACTTATCTGGTTTTGCACCAACGCACCATTACAAAGAAACGTAGAAAATTAGAACTTAAAAATAGAAAAGTAAATATTTGAGGATCTTTTAGTTATTGCTTGGCATACATAGTATAATGAATTTCTATGATATACTGTTTGTGAAACAAAATATACACAGTGCTACAAATCAGCATAAATAACCAGCACGACACAACAAATGCTTGGCTGGAGAGATGAGAGAAGAAGAGTGGAGATATACAGCTTCGCTGGTACAGACTTGTACCCTTTAAATAAAATATGGGATATGTCTTCTAACTTTAGCTGGCATGTGGAATCACGTCTGCATTGTAACCTTGGCGAAGTGATGTGAGTAACAGCAAGAGCCGCCGCATCCAAGGTTACACAGAAAGAAGAGTCTTGGCAGAGTGACAAGACCACATAACTTTTTGTAGAGCAAGAGGATGCGGATTTAGATGTTTAGCTTCATTTGCCAAAACGCTGTTTATGCTCACTGTATGCAGTATATTCCTTAGAAAAACTAAGGAACTAAGCAAATAATTTAATTTAATTTAATTTAATTTAATTTATTGTGTTTAATTGTATACATTTTTTTTAAGCAAGACATTTTATGAATTTCTTAAAAATGATCTAAATTCATTCCTTACCCTGCACCATAAGTTCTGCCATCGATTCGCCCCCGTTGGTTTTAACCTTGTAGTGGCCACAGTCTTCCTTCGAGGCCTCGTTTATGATCAGTATGTGCTTGGAGCCATCCTTCTTGAAGCGATATTTGAATGACTCATCCCTCGTCAGCTCCACGCCGTCTTTTTCCCTAAACAGATTTATATCAGCATTTACATTTTTCAACCGAAACTTTGGGCAACAGGGCAGACTTAAAAAATGTCAATATTATATTGAAATCTTTAAAGTTATTCATATTCCGTACAACTCAAAATAAAAGCTGATAGTAACATCATTCTACATAAATAGAAAAAAAACAGTTTTGAGCTCTCAATTCAAGAGCATGAGAGCGATTCAAAAACATTTGAGCTCAGAGATTGATTTCAGAATTCTGAGGGAAAAAACAGTCTGAATTCAGAGTTTGATGTCTGAGACTAAAATCTGAATCTCGAGAAGGGTCGGAATTTGAAAATTAGGAGGAAATATAACAGACTCTGAGAATAGTCAAAATTCAAAATTTTATCTCAGTACCCTGAGGTTTAAATCACAATCCTGACATTAAGAAGAATTCAAGAATTGTTTATTATTCACACATTTAACCACACGCATGCGTAGGGTGACACACACGCAGTGGTGAACGATGAGATTTGGTCTCTGCGTTTATCCCATCCCGGCTGTCCTTCCTCCAGGGGCAGCGGGCAGCCCTTTTTTGTCGGCGCCCGGGGACCAGTTCCAGATGTACCCATGTCGTGGTCAGGGACAGGACAGGAAGTGTTCTGCATGTTTTTAGTCAGGGTCCTTATGTTGGAGGAGACCCAATGTGAACACGGGGAGAACGTGCAAACTCCACACAGAAAGGCCCCTGATCGGGAGATAACCCACCGGAGCACGGTGCCAACAGTGCCCCAGGTGGGAATTGAACCCAGGACCTTCTTGCTGTGAGGCAACAGTGTTAACCACTGAGCCACCTAGCCACCAAGACATAATTTTGAACCTTAACATTAAAAGTCTGACTATTCGGAAACACCCGAGGCCTTTACCATTTGACATGCGCTCCCTCCTCCGACACCTCGCACTCCAGCTCCACCCGGTCGCCCTTCATCACCATCTGATCCTCCAGGTTTTTCAAGATCGTCACGGGAGGTTCTGGGAACCACGGAGACGATAGCGACAATAGACATTTAGACCGACAGAAACAACTCTACGTTCTCTAGATTTCCATATTGTCGTATGATTTTCGGTACCTTTGACGAAGAGCTCGGTGGTGCTCTTCTCCTCTCCCACCACGCAGCAGTAGGCGGCGTCGTCGGCCAGCGAGCAGTGGTTGATGGTCAGGTAGCGCATGTTGCCCACACTCTCAAAGATGTACCTGGAGAGAGAACAATCAAAGGTGTAAGTCCTCCAAATATCTTAAATTGTCCGCCAGGTACGTGCAGGGGAAGGGCGGGGGCTGGGGCTGAGGCTGAGGGTGCCCGAGCACCTGCCCCTTTGCCCCTTGAGTCCATGGTGCCCTATTTATCAGCGCGCTTTTTTTTTTTTTGG
>OMKR01110668.1:3082-16417 GCA_900302355.1 Cyttopsis rosea | reverse complement strand
TGTAAACAAAGCGCAGACTGCTCCAGACGTGCAGTTCAACTCTCTCTCTCTCTCTCTCTCTCTCTCTCTCTCTCTCTCTCTCTCTCTCTCTCTCTATTCAAATTATAGCAGATACATGCGTCACAGCGCTTTCAGGTTTGACAGCATGGTTCTGCATCCTTTATATATCCTCATTAATCACAGTAAACAAGCTCTGTTAATATGGGTATAATCTGTAGCCGATTAGCTCCAAAAATACACTGAATTAAATACAAAATACAAAATTAAATAATATATGAAATTAAATAAACGAATATATGCAATTATATATATAATTTATAAAATAAATGTATGTTTTTCAGATATTTTTACATCCGCAAGAGCTTACTAACTAAAGAAAAAATTGAATATGCATTTCTGCATTTATCTCTTGATTAAAAAAAATAAAGGTTGACATGAGCTGAGCGGTTTAAAGTGGTAATCCATCACATCATCACAAATCCCAGAATTCTATTTGAGACAGCAACGTTTTGTTTTCAACATCTCTGTAGACCCTTGTCTGCGTTTGTTTCATTTCTCTTGGTCAATTGTGGTGGGGATGGCGGACCCCGCCATAAACACTGGAAACAGAACATAGCATACACTATGCATGAGGTAAATACATTTAATGGCTCTTTCTTATAATGTACCAGCTAAAAAAAAAGTATTAAATAATGGGATTTATTTACAAAATAATCTCACTTTAAACTGGCATTTCCCATTGCTGAAGAGAAGTGACAAAGCCGAATGAAAAATGGATGTTGTTGTTTCACTACTATAAATGGCAAGGATTTAAAAAATAAATAAACAAGGATCACAGCGACAGCGAGAGGAAGGCTTTTCTTCTCCCAAAAACGCTTGGAGAACCGCTACCTTTAACAATAATTTATTCAGGTCTATTAATGGTTTATTAATGAATGCGCAGCACGCGGTCTCTTAGGCATCGAGGGGGAATAACACCAATGTCCACGCACACGCAGAGCCGAGACCGGCGACGAGAGAACAGTATGAATACAATTTTAAATGGATGAAAAGGACAATTTGAGTCTCTTAATTCTTAGTAATGCGGGCAGCACTCAACCTCTATTCAAACCAGCATGGAATAAATAATTCAGAGAGCCGCTGCCATTGAAACACAGCTGAAATATTAATGAAATAACTCCAGTTTCCAAATTCAAGCTATTAACTGGCGTTCCTGTAATCTCGGCGCGCGCAGCTTGCTCGGTGGGAGGTGGAACCGGCTTTGAAACGACTCGGTGTTCAAACCACACCATGGGATGTGACGCTGGACCGTGGCTTCAGCTTCACCCGGAGCCGCCGCTCTCAAAGGCTTTCAAAGGAAAGTCAACATCAGCCAATTACTGGCTCCAGAAAAACACACCGCTCTGCATTGCAGAATCCCTCGCTCTGAAGCTCCTTGCGATTCCCCTTTAGTCGTGAAAAGATTGGCTCTTTTTGGAGATTCATCTGTTTGCCACAGACTCGTTAGGTTTTTCCGACTCTTCGTTTGTTCGATTCGGTCGGTGTATCGAGAGTCGGAAGAGGTGGTTAGTTCGGCTCATTTCATTCTGTCAAAATTATATATTTACTGTCGGTGGAAAAGTCAAACAAATATTTTTACTGAGTCACTCGTGAAGGTGCCATGCCATTGTTCCGAAACCAACAATAGAAAACCTAACCATTTCTAAGCTTATACCAAAACTTAACCATTACTAAGCTCATACCTAAACTTAACCATTTCTAAGCTCATACCTAAACCTAACCATTTCAAAGTTTATACCTAAACTTAACCATTTCTAACCTTATACCTAAACTTAACCATTTCTAAGATCATACCTAAACTTAATCATCTCTAACCCAACATTTTCCGGACTGTTGCGGTTTCGGAGTAATACTGCTTCGGAACACCGGGCGGTCACCGGTGGAGCTGAATCTCCAAAAAGAGGCAAACTTTTCATCACTAGTCCTCACTTGATTTGTTATTGTAATTGTTGTTTTGTAAATTGAAGAAGAAATACATGAATGAAAAACATATTTTTGCTGCAGCAGACAAATTCTTGAAAGGTAGGATGCAAATGACTTTTTTTTTTTGCAAATTACTCAGCTTTGTTTTTTGCATTGTATGAAATGCTGCACGGCCCACTCTGAACTTTCCACTGTAATATATTCTTTTGTTTGAACAAAAACCTAACAAAATATTTGCCCATGCTCTCTGGAGCTGGGAAATTTTTTTTTGGCAAAGGGTAGAATCATCCAGAATCACAAGTGGTAGATGAACGACTGGAGGGGACTTTAAGGTCAAACATTAACAACATATAAAACCTACATTTTCTACACATAAAGGCTGTTTCCAACTAAACAAAAAAGGACGAAAACCACTACATAGCCAAATATTTAAGGATGGATGAACATGGATGAACAAACAAAGTATGTTCAACTACTTGAATAAGAAAACTTATTTTCAACATAAGAGCAGTTCCTGGCCTAATTAACACTATTTTTGTGTCTTTCTTTTTCAACCCTCTGTCTTCATTTCTTTCTGATTTTAATTTGTTAATTATTAAAGGTGCAGTGTGTAGAATTTAGCGGCCACTAGCAGTGAGGTTGCAGATAGCAACCAACTGAATACCCCTACGTGGTGGTGCAACATGGCGGCTCATTCTAAAGCCCCTTTTACACAGAGGATTCCGCAACAATTCCGCGTGACGTACAGAACAGAGTCGGCCAGAAAGACAGGTTGAAAATAATCACAATGATTTAATAAGCTTATTATTTTAAATTATAAAAAATATTTTAAATTATTTAATTGAACAGACCCGGTAGCCTCAGATGAGGGCGTTGGAGGCTATTTTATTATTTTAATATTTTATTTATTATTAGGACAGGTTGAAAATGATCACACTGATTTAATAACACTGGGTTTGGGTTCTTGCGTCCGGGACTCCATACAGAACTCTGTAAAGGACGTGTGTAATGCCCCTCCTCTAGTTCTAATTTGAGCATAAACAATCGTATTTAAAAAATAAATAAATAAATAAATAAATAAATAAATAAATAAATAAATAAATAAATAAATAATATTAAAGCATATAAATTGGAATTGGAATCTTAGAGGAATATCAGCAGCGCTGTGACAAGACGCAGCTCCCGAGTGGAGTATATATTTATATTTTTTCCTCCGACAAATGAAAAGCTTGGTCACCAGAACATCACCCCCCTGAGCCGGCTTGCCGCTGTCCCTTTTTATACAGACGTCGTTCTGGCTCCATTTTGCCTCTGTCACTACCTCCGCTGCCGGTACAGAGGTGGGTCAACTTTTTTTTTATGGGATTATACACAAATTAAAACATACTTATGAATATTATTTTCCATATTGCATTCCATCTCTGCCAAGTCCGTTCAGCAAAATGCCACTAATTCTGTACCTTTAAAGCATGCAAGCGTCAGATAATTTTATTTTTCAAAATCCCATTTTTGATACTTTTTTCTAGCTGCCACTTCTTCCCAGAAACAACCATTCAATGTATTTGTATTTTGTTTCAAGTGCTGGCAAAAACCTGATGTCAGTCCACCTTTAGTTAAATCATTTTAGGGATGGTTAACAATGGTACCTTATTTTAGTAACCACTGAGTTCTGCACCAGTGGTGGAAGAAGTACTCTTCCCTGACACAAAATTAGTCTATTAAAGCCACTATTTAACCTCTAATAGCCTCTATTTAACCCACCTGAGTACTTGCTATTGGTCACTTTCCTCCAAGTAGATTGTGGTTAATTAAAGAACATTGATTGGAAACTAGCAATTCAGGCTGAAAAAGTGAGATTTTCATCATGACCTTTAAGGCTTAAATAAAACATTAAATCTCCATTTTTTTTAACATGTTTTGAATAATATTTATTTAAAACAACTTTTGCCGCAGCACATCCAAAGCGTAGGATTGGCTACAGCAAATTCTAGTCTCTTACATCAGTATGGTGAAGCCAAAAGAGCTGATTTGCGGAAGTGCAAATAAAACATGACAAAATGCACGGTTTATGACCAAACAGCGACAAATAAGCTCTATTGGGTACATAACGTGCTAACGTAAGATACTAGAAACAGGAAGTCGCGCCGCTTCCTACTAGAATGCCACTGTAGCCAATGTTACGCTTTGGATGTACTGTGGCAAAAAAGAATTGTTATACAAAAAAGGTGCAGTATGTAGAATTTAGCGACATCTAGCGGCGAGGTTGCAGATTGCAACCAACTTAATTCCCCTCCGTGTAGGAGAAACTACGGTGGCTGCGAAACTCGCGAAAAATGCGAAAACTCCCTCTCTAGAGCCAGTGTTTGGTTTGTCCGTTCTGGTCTACTGTAGAAACATGGCGGTGCAACATGGCGGGCTCTGTGGAAGGAGCTCCAGCCCCCATGGAGATATAAACGGCTCATTCTAAGGTAACAAAAACACAACAATTCTTATTTTCATGGGATTCTACACTAATTAAAACAGACTTATGAATATTATATTCCATTTCTGCCAAGTCCGTTCTGCTTGATGCCACTAAATTCTACACACTGCACCTTTAATAAAATGTGAATAAAAAAAGCAATTAAATGTCATTACTATTATTCAAAGCATGACACTAAGAAACGTGTGACTATAATTTAAGTTTAAAAGTGTGCCCCCTTGGACTACGTTGAATCACAGTGAGAAGCAGAGTGGTAGGTTTTTCAGTGGTAAAAACTTTTTATGCAAGTTTGTGCTATTATAAAATGTGTTAAAAAATGATAAAACAGTTACAAATGATGGGAACCAACAATTTAACAAGGCCTGGGTAGAAATGCTGCGAACCTATCCTTTAACATGAGGTTTGATCACACGCTTTTAAACGGTAACAGTCAAAAAAAAGAAAAAGAAAAAGCCAATCACGTCAGTAGAACTCTGAATTTGAGTCACTTTTGTGTCTCCTGAGCGATACCAAGCGCCCAAACATCTATTTATGAGTCTCCTTTCTCACGGGGGAGCAGGGGTCCCATTTTATATCCAACATATTCATCCTCGCACATCTGTTGAGGCATCAATACGCTAATGCGGCTTGATTTTCCACTTCTTCCCTCACAACGAGCCCCGCACACCACAAGCCTTCTCTAATCACGTCTCCCAAAAAGTACACAATCGCGGGGGAACGGATGATCAATAGATGGTAATCATTTCCCATCGTTGATTACGTGGCTTTTGTGAGTGAAGCGCTAAAGCGTGCGGGTCGACTGTTGAAAGTACAAAATGTTGGGCTACTCATGACATGCGGGAAAGCAAGGAGGAAAAATATTGATCTAATTAAGATGCGATTACCGTTTCTTTTTACAAACATTTACAAATCCTTCACCAGGCCAATAACCGTCCTTTAAAAACACCAGCGGCTGATGAGCTATTGTCTAACTCACTCTCCGACGCTAGAAAACGTCAATCAGCCGAGTCTCGCAAATAGAGCGAGATAAGAGATAAGCTGCAGCAGCTGATAAGCCGCAGCAGCTGATAAGCAGCGATCCCCAGTCATTTCCTCTATATCACACAGGAGGGAGATATATATCAGCACAGCTGTGATTTGGCACATTTAATTAAATTTCATAATATTTTGTATTTTTATTATTTTTATAATTATTATATTTTTTTTTATTAATTACATTTATTATTATTTTAGGTTTATTGCACACGGCCAATTTATTTTATTGCATATTGACATTTTCTTTTTTTCAGTTTTTATTACTTTATACTATTTCTTTATGTGAGCTGCTGTGACACTGAAATTTCCCTCCAGGGATGAATAAAGTATCTATCTATAAAATCAATTTATCAAAGATTTACTTGAGTGTGATTCCATGAGTGTAATATGCTATAACATATTGGGACTTATGCACTTTAATAGTTGTGTCAGGATTTAATTAGCTCACAAGGGCCTTGGTGAGCAATCCATAGATACATACAGTAACCTGTAATGTGATATATATTGTAAAATGTCCCAGTGCTGTTTTTCAGTATTCATGGAATGCCTCCTGGAAGCGTTGTAGATCGCCTGAATATAACAATGGGATATTATGGGATTTTGGAAAGCATGGTGCCTTGTGTAGATCTAGTATTAACATGCAACTTGTATCCAGATTGTAACTTCCTTTCAACCCTGCATTTACACGTGTAGGCACCAGATTTCTGCCCTTTTCAAAATGACGGTGAAAAGTTGTACTCTGCCATATTTAATTATACAGTATACATCCAGTATGTTGGATTTCCATCCTTCACCATGATCACACATGCACTGCTATGTGGTTATTTTCCAGCGGAGTACATGGAATTAGAAGCAATTGTAATCACTTGCCAACCTGTGTTAGACTTGTAGAGGACGCTCTCTTTGCCGTTTCATTTTAGGGTTTAGTTTTCCGGAAAATTCTGCTGGGTCCGAAATGGCTTACGTGCATTTAGATAACTATCTTGTATGCCAAATTAGTTTTTAGAACATCCAAATCCATAGTATGCTCAAATAGTATGTGAATAGTACATGGGTGACTTACTACATCTGGTCAAATTGGGTAGTACACTGCACCCTGCGTTGGCAAGCGTATCTCACAATGCATTGTTTTGGTAAAGGTTTCTAGGCAGTGTACTGTAGTTAAAGTGCTATAGTGATATAGTGAAAGGAAGTATACACTGTTTATATGTGTTTTCTCTCAACATTAGGGGTGGGCCGATCGTCCGATCATTTTGAGTTTGAGTTTGAGTTTATCTGAGAAATCATGCTCTCATTGGGTATCTCTGCTGTCCGTCATGACAAATACACCTAGCTGCACATCCGGTCCCTCCCATAGATATAGAAACGTAGATGCCGTTTGCGATTTGACGGACGTCTGCGTGGTCGCCATATCGGGGCGGGCGAGGTCCGCCAGTGATGAGAGAACTGAGAGACGCAGCCCCCGCCGCAGAATCGACTGCAACTCGCCCAACTCCGCACCGACTTTCAGGAAATTTGGTTTGGAATTAGGCGAGATACAGTCGACTCCGCAGAGGAGCCCGCATCCTCATATCAACTGTATCAACAGTATCAACATGAATGGGTGGTGTTGTCAAACATTCTCTACAACATTGTGGTCTTATGGAGTTTATTACTTTTTGCTCATTTATTCATTTTATGCTGCAGACAAAAGCAAAAAGCTAAACTCAGACGGCTGGTAACATTACTGAATCCGAAAATCCTCAAAATGACACCGGTAATGATTAACTCTTTTTTATTTTTTTGCCGAGTCTAAGAAAACTGCGCTTAGGGGAAATGCCAATCATTTAACAAGTGCTGATCCCCCCCGTTCTTAAGCCAATTGAGGGCACGTTTTGGCATTTTGTCCCCTCCCCCATGGCTCAGTGATAAGGTCGACCCATCACCAACACCCAGTGAGCTTCTTCTTCAAATGAGCTTCTCTGCTTTACTGGAAGTGGAGCTCGCACTCTCCATCCTTGGAAAGGTATTTCATTAGTCTGAGTTGTAAATGGAATTCTCCCAAGAATCGTTTAATTCTGTCAATAGTATTTATTTTGGTGGAATGAAAAGAGTAAATCAGTCACATTCAATAGGAATTACACCAAATGCCTTGACCTTTTTCACCTTGGAACGTCAATTAATTTTGTAATTATTTTCAGTTTGTGACTCCTAAGTCATTTAAAAGATACACTACAAGCTACAAACAAATTCAGTTTTGCATCGCTATCAATAGTAGGCCACATTAATAAGCACAGTTCTAGGTGTTTGTACCGCTTTTAGTTGGGATTATTTAATTCTAAAAAGTGTGTCGTGGGAGGAAAGAGGTATTGAAACACTGCCCTTGACCGCAAACAATGGAAATGCCCCAGGATGTGTTTGATATAATGTTTTTTTTCCCGACAGAACGAAATGGGAAACTATGATAGAGAGCTGAATATTACGTTGTCACTTTTTGGTGTCGGCTGTCATGGACATGTCTCTGTCTTTGGCAAATCCCGCCACAATGTCTGATCTCCCACACCGGCATTGCGTACCGTTTTGGAAGGTTTTTCTTTGTTGTTGTTGGTGGCGCAGCATTTTTTCGCAGGGGTGTCAAGAGCATGTGCTCAGGTTCTATTTTCAGGTTTTGGAAGCATAAACACTAAGGGTTATTAATAGGCTGCTCCTGTCTGCACACAGCTAGGAATTCTCCTCCGCTCGGTGGAAGAGATGAAAGACGAACCGCAGACAAGAACATCGCGTAGCTAACGAATGCAACACACAAGGGCACAGACCATAATTAGTGTAACATTGACGTACTTTCCAATAAATTATTATATTAATTTAGTTTTATTAATTAATCTTGTGACACTACACAGAAACTACAATTGAAGAATTGCAGAGATGGATCTGTTCAATTTCATGATAATAACGGTGAATCGGTTCGCAGGGTGAAGGATTTTTTTGGTCGAGCCAATAGTTGCTGCAGTCTTAGCTGCGTTGTTGTGGAGTACTTTGCTTAGCGAAAGCTCTTCAACTAGGCATACTAGTTATAAAATCTATTAAATCTAAATTCTGTCTCAATGTATTATTAAATTTGGTAAGTGCCCATGCAGTAAGTGGGATAATGTGCAGCCAGCCTGTCATTATTGTAAAAGACCAAGGCCTTCTCCCTAAGACTCTGTGGTACTACCAGCTGCATCGAGTTAGAATCCCTCAAGTTGTGATACAGAAACCCACCCTTAAAAACATAACTCACCCCAGAAGGAACTTGGGCCTGCACTTGCTGCGTAAAGCCTTCAACAAATTTTGAAGGGAAAGATCCTTCTGCTGTAACTGTTGGAAGTTGCACCCAGGCTCTAGGGAATTGCATTCTCCTGGCTCTGGAAATTACTCTGCCTGTGTTACCCTTACCGTGCTCGACATCTTTTCCTGACGTTTCTGTCTCCTAGTCTTCCTCACTGTCACTGTGGCGAGCTTCTCTTTGACATTTCGGACAAATCATTGACCGTTGTCCCGGGGCTGTCCCGCCCTGATGGCTTTGAACCTGGGTTTTAGGCTCACGCTGAACCCGAGCCTCAGTAGACTCTGAAATCTCTGAGTCTTTCTCTGAGCCCTGGTGACTACATTGACAGGTTTATGAGACTGGACCAACTCTAAAAGCGAAGGAATATCCTGCCCCAAGATCATTTGGTGAGCTAAACTGCTAACCATAACTGGTGAAACAAGGTAAGTTTGGCCTCCCACCTCAAGGTACACCTAGGCCATAGGACCCACAGTCTGCCCTCTGGTGTCAGACATCTGTAAAACTGCTCCAGGATTAGGTTTCTGCAACCTTTCTTTGTTTTGTTGGCAGGCCGGATCAGTTTCTGGTACAGATCACTAAGCCGATACAATGCACAGGGGTTTTCACCTGACCTACCTACCGAAGTAGCCAAATACTGTTCAATGTCATCACCTTCCTCAAGTCGGGTTACAGCAGACTGAACCCAGACCCTCTCGGCAGGCTCCCCGCAGGCGGCTGGCTGAGGAACAGCGGCCTCCTCATCTCTCCCTCCTCTCGCCACTCATGGTGCCTGGGGTTCCTCCCTCTCTCCAGGTCATCTCTAAAATTCATCATTTGAATCTGCATTTGGTGTCTGCTCCTGCTTGATTGACTCCTTTTCCCACCTGGTTGTGAGCTCCTTCTGGAACTGGAGGCACTGGAGCATGGAGGTCACCGCATCTATCTCCCCAGGCGCTGGTGGACCATCCAGGAGTTCTTCAAGTTGAGGCTTCATTCAAAAGAACAAATCTTTTGGGTGAACGAACTGAACTGAATCACTTCCAAAAATGATTCGTTCAGTCAGTTCAGTTGAGAAGTTAATTATACGTAGAATTGTTTATTCTAAAAATAAAGCAGATCAAAATGACAGGGCAAAGGAAGCATGAACCAAACGAAGACGCAAGATGACGGTCCAAATAATATATATATATTTTTTTTTAATGATTGGTTTAAGAAGATGCCAGTGACTCTGCGGGCCTGACGTCCTCTGGAAGGTCGCTCGAAAGCCTTGGGGCCCGATTGGAAGCGACATTGTCACCTCCAGCATTGAGCTGAGACATAGAAATAAACAGGAAGGTTTTATTTTTTATTTTCAGCTGCAGACCGGTTGGGACTTATCCTTATGCGTTTTTTGGCTTTTTGTATATTATGTATATTTCTATATTCTTCGTAGATGATCATGTAAATAAAAACGGCAAATAAACAGATTATTATTATTCTGATTCTGAATTAATTCTAAATAAATTCTAATTTTGATAATGAAAATAGCATATGTTGAGCCTAAAGCCTTCACATCAAATGCGTATCGGCTCCTGCCCCCTAGTGGCCGTCGGCTGAGCTGTGTCTGAGTTTCGCGTCACAAAATATGTCAGAAGAGTGTTTTCCAGTACAATTTTTGCAGTGAGTAGCTTGCTCACTGCTGCTGATTTATTTATAGTGCATATGTTGATGTCCAAGATTAACATTAATGATGTCATTATTTTATAGCGACATATTTCCTGAGTTTTAAGTCCAGTTCCAATAAATAAAAACTTCACAGACGTCACTTCCGGTCGTAGTGTTGGGCTGAAGCTTGTTGCATGAGTTGAAAAATTTTGCGCACATCCCGGAGCCTCGATCGAATGCGGACGTCATAGCTTTTCGCATGCATAGTCGGACTCTCCATAGGAATGAGTGGACTTCCGGTTTGTTCTTGTCGTTTGTCGTATTCGGTGTGAATCAGGCTTAAACGTGCAGGTGCATCTCGATGAGGTTGCAAGTTGCAACCAACTCAATTCCCCTCCGTGTAGGAGAATCTACGGTGGCCGCGAAACTCGCGAAAAATGCGAAAGTCCCTCTCTAGAGCCATTGTTTGGTTTGTCCGTTCTGGGCTACTGTAGAAACATGGCGGTGCAACATGGCGGTGCATGGCTCTATGGAAGGGGCTCCAGCCCCGATGTAGATATAACCGGCTCCTTCTAAGGTAACGAAAACACAATTCTTATTTTCATGGGATTTTACACAAATTAAAACATATTTATGAATATTAGATTCCATTTCTGCCAAGTCTGTTCCGTTAGATGTCACTAAACACACTGCACCTGTAAGAATTTATGTAACTTTTTAAAATATAGAAATATATTTTATAAAAGCTAAAAAAAAAGCTCTGAAACATACATATGGCCCCATTGAGGCAAACTGGGCGCTCACATCACATAGTTAAAATGTCAAGCCCCTTCTTTAAATCCAGCAAATTTAAATCACTTTGGACCAGTTTTTTTTTACCATGATTTGTGCTCCGAAACAATTGGTATAAGTGGGGATGAAAAAAAATAAATAAAAGGAAATTTGATCAAATTACAGGGTTTGAATTGCACTCAAAAAGCAGCGCAGTGTGTGTTCTACCTTTTGTGTTTTTTAAAAACGAATGTCACTCACAGCCTCGGAACCTTTTAAGGCTTGGCACATTCTGTGGGAAAGCAACACTAATGGCACAAATTTAAAAAACAACACAAAGCCAATGAAATCATTTATTTTTCTGTGCCGCCTCATCTTTTGTGTGTGCAGCAATTTGCAATGGATCGAGGGGGAAAATTTTGTGGGATACGCCACACATATCATCGAAACCTTCTAAAAACAACCACATTCCACTTAAAATACATAAATAATGGAAACTAGATAATAACTAACTCATGAAATTGTAAGGATGCACTAATTCATCTCATTCATCAGTTCCAGCAGAATCGCAGCTCTGTGTTCATCAGAACTAAGTAATTATTTTTAAGTATTTTTCAAGAAGCAGTGATGATGATGAAGGTTTGACTCTTCTTTGAGATTCGGTAGTTGACGAGTCACTCGGCAAATAGAGTTGTTCATTTTACGACTCTTTGTTCATTTGATTCAGTTGGTGTGACGCAAGGTGAGCGAGACAGCGAGAGAGCGAGAGTCAGAAGAGTGTTCGGCTCAGAGTTGTGAATGGAATTCTCACAAGAATCATATTATTGTGTCACAATATTATTTTGGTGGAATGCAAAGTAGGTAGATCAGCCACATACTGTACAATATGAATAATCCCAAATGCCGAGACCTATTTTGTGTTTGACTTTAATTTAGTCCTCAGTGATTATTTTCGGTTTGTGAGTTGAAGATTCACTCGCTCGCCAATTCTTATCTTTCAGTACGAACAAATCGTTTGAGTCTTAAATCACTAACTATTTAGCCAGACCACTTTCACAAATGCGTATTGGTCTGGAACCTCTCAGTTCATTTTCGATTTCCAAGGGGCGCTATCAACGGGCGCAGACCAAAATGTCTCTGGACGCAATTGGACAGACCTACAACCAATCAGAGCAACGAAACGTGTGACGTAGCGCTGCGAAAAGCGCAAAGTCCCTCTCTAGAGCCAGTGTTTGGTTTGTCTGTTCTGGGCTACTGTAGAAACATGGTGGTGCAACATGGCGGCCTCCGTGGAAGGGGCTCCAGCCCTCATAGAGATATAAACGGCAAATTCTAATTCTTAAACGATTCTTATTTTCATGGGATTTTACACTAATTAAAACATACTTATGAATATTATATTCCATTTCTGCCAAGTCCATTCCGCAAAATGCTACTAATTCTACACACTGCACCTTTAAGTGCAGTTGTTTGTTCTTCTTTTACAGAAAATATACCGTCCAGTTCCTTTAATACTGTCGTGATAGCGGATTCAACAGACCGTTCCACATCAGAAGCAGCCATCTTGGCAAAGTATCGTCATCGTATCAAACCCCGGCCCATATTAGATAAACGGTTGTGATTGGCAGTGGAAATCAGTTTGAATGGGAGGGGGACCTGAGGTATCTGCCAGAGCAAATGAAACAAGATTCGTCTGGTTCCCCGGCTACTAAGTATTAGTAAGCCATACTAATAAGCACAGTTCCATGGGTTTGTGACGTTTTGCTTTAGTAGTTTTTCGTGGTTCACAGGACAGTGTTATAGTGCCGTGGGCTTACATCATTTGTGACAGAAAAATGGTTGGAAACACTGTTATGTAATACCACCTATACCACGATACTTTACAAAAAACAGAAAACCTGAATCCATAACGGTGTTGATAGGAAGAAGACAACCTCACTGCAGGGCTACAATCGTATTAAACTGATGAATGGTCCAAATTGAACAGAAAAGCCGTTGTCGGGAGCAGACCCCTCATAGCTCGTAGCTGCAGTTTGGCGATGTTGATGGATGGCGGCGGATGCTAATTCTGTGGCGAACGACGCCATTATTCAGAGACTCAAATTAAATCTCTCCATTCGCTGGATCTGCTTAA
>OMKR01110666.1:2210-15926 GCA_900302355.1 Cyttopsis rosea | reverse complement strand
ATGTTAACGTACTATCATCCGTGAGACGGGATGCTTTTCTTAGGTTTGGCTGTTTAGAGAGGACAATGCCAGACAATTGAGATGGAGCATTACGTGTCCTGGAAGGGCGCATTTGGGAAGATTTGGAGATTTGTTGAGTCAGAGTTAATGTGGTATTGAAGGGCTGGGGTGGGAGAGATGATGTATTTGTGTTTCGAATGCCGTGGTTCTAAGCCTCCAGTATATTCTCTGGACAAGAAAGAAATATTATCTTTTTGGGAAAATTGCCCCTGTCTGAATTCATGTGAGTTATTGTGAGTTGTTCTGAAATTTCCCTCAGTTTTGCTGTGCCTCCCGAAAGATTTCTTGCACCAAATGGTCGAAAATTGTGTCATTCAATCCTCTCCAGCACAAACTGCACATAATTACTTTTACCAAAAAGCTCTGGGTAACTTAACAGCTTTTTCCTCACTATAGCAATGTTCCGCAGATTCTACAACTGCAAGTCTGCATGATAACACATCTGTTGCGATTGAGTTTTCCATTCGGCAATCAATTTGGAAAAGGGTTAGGTTCAGTGGACCGTGCAGACAAAAGTATTGGCCCCGTGTCACAGTATGACTATGCACGATCGATTGCGTTCACTACGTTGGATTTGAGAATGATTACGATTCCCGGGCGCGGCACCGACGGAGGATCAATACGTTAACATCAGAGCTTTCAGAGACAAACGGACTAAACAGTGGAGATATAAAAACCCCAAAAGATATTTAGGTATTTATTTCACAGACTACAGGCCATCAGGCTTCTCAACCAGCAACATCAATCTCAGTGATCACACTGACCACATGTTTGCTCTGGTCACTTCCTATGCACCTTAATGTACGTCACCACAATTGAATGTACATATTGATTGGCACTGCGACACTTTTTATTTTCAATACATAACCCTTTTGTTACACTTATCTTATTGTCTATATTCCATTGTCCATTGTCCATATTCCCCTTCGTTTCAGTCTCTGAACTGCTGCTAGTGTAGTATTGTTATCTATATTTTTGCTACTCTCATTTGAGACTTTTAATAATTCTATACTTATTATTTTTTATTTTATGCCGACTACGTAGTTGTTGCTTGCCATGTCTCAAGAATTTCAATGCTCAGAATGACGCTGGTTTACTGTGCATTTGACAAATAAAACAATTTGGGCCTGATTCACAAATGGATTGCGCCGCTTTTGCGGCCGCTAAACCGCCGAAAATAACCAAAAAAGAAACCGTCGAATTCACACAGCACCCGCAAACAGTGAAATGCAGTCCAACTGTGCTGTCCAGTGAATAGCGTCTCGGTGCGCCGGTGCGCCGGTGCGCCGGTGCTATGCGCGAGTATTTAAATTTGGTATTGTGCATACTGTACATTTGGTACAAAATTGGCCCCTTTCTATGCAACTGAGCCTCAATGCAAAAAGCCATTTTTTTTCGAGTTTGTGACGTCACGCGTCACGAGGAGACCCCGTCACGGGGCTAGAGACCCAAATGTTTACAGGTCCTCTGATGCGCGCAGAGCGGAGTTGCCACCAACTTTCTGCAGACGGTAACGGTGTGTGCGTGTGGCTATTAGAGCCGGGGTTTGTGAATTGGACGCTTTTTGCAATGAGGCTCATTTGCATAGAAAGGGGCCAATTTTGTGCCAAATGTCTGCATAATACCTCATTTAAATACATGCATAGAGCACTGGCGCGCTAGGATGCTATTTGCTGGGCAGCGCAGTTAACGGTGCATTTCACCGTTTGCGGTTGCTTTGTGAAAAAGCGGCGCGATCCTTTTGTGAATCGGGCCCTCAGGGTCTGAAGAGACGTCCAGACACAGCTGAGACAGAGCTGTGCAGGAACATTTTTTTCACGTGGGTACACAAGACTGAAAACCAAATATGCAAAAAGAATGTATTGATCTCAGAGCCTTGCTGCCGATTATCAGCCGACTGATCGATCTGCACCGTTCGTTTAAAGGCTCAACAGTAGAAGAGCCTATATATCTACGTACAGTATAGATATAGACTCCATATGTGGACAGCCACCCATACAGTATGTGCTTGTGGAACATTTTATTTCAAAGCCATGGGCATTAATATGGAGTTGGGTCCCCTCTTCTGGGAAGGCTTTCCACTACATTTTGGAACACGGCTGCAGGGATCAGCGAGGCTCACAGTCGGCGTTCCAATTCATCCCAAAGGTGTTGAATGGGCTTCAGGTCTGGGCTCTGCGCAGGCCAGTCAAGTCCTTCCGCACCAGAGTCAGTAAAACATTTATTTACGCTTCCTTTGCACAGGGGCATTGTCATGCTGAAACAGAATAGGGCCCTTCCCAAACTGTCGCCACAAAGTTGGAAGCGTGCAAATCTCTAGAATGTCATTGTATGCTGTAGCATTAAGATTTCCCAGAAACCCAGATTCGTCCATCGGACCAGATGGTGAAGCGTGATCCATCAGATCACTCGGAGAACATGTTTCCACCGCTCCCGAGTCCCACGGCGGCGTGCTTTACGCCGCTCCAACCGAGGCGGCGCGCACCCCCGCGGTCCCGTTGTGTGAGCTCGTCTGGCCCACCGCTTCGTGCATGAGCTGTTGTTTCCACTTCACAATAACAGAACTTACGGTCGACCGGGGCAGGTCCAGCAGGGCAGAAATTTGAACGGTGGCGTCCGATGACAGCGCCACGTTGAAAGTCACTGAGCTCTTTATTACGACCGATTCCACTGCAAATGTTTGTCTAAGGAGATTGCATGGCCCTATGTTTGATTTTATGCACCCGTTAGTAATGGCTGTGGCTGAAATAGCCAATCTCATTAATTAGAAGGGGTGTCCACATACTTTTGGCTTTGTAGTGTCGATCGATATAAATATTGATATAGATTATGGAACGTGTGTGTGAGTGTGCGATTTCATCTCCAGTCAACAACACCATCTTTCTCAGGGCGTGACATTGAATCCTTGTCCTTTTCGTGACGGTGTTCACCAGCTTCCTTTTTGTCTCTGGTTTCCTATTGGACAGTTCCTACGATTGTCTTCTGGACGACCCCTTCAAGCACGACTGGCCACAGCTGCCAGAGCTCCCCGGGATCAACTATTCCATGGACGAGCAGTGCCGCTTTGACTTCGGCGTGGGCTATAAGATCTGCACTTCAGTGAGTACACTGCATGCCCACGGGCGCCGGTTAATAGAATAGACAGGGACGAAGAGGAAGAAAGCAAAGAGATTAAAATAAGAGAAGTTGGCTGAAAGTAAAACATCCACCAGAGAAAGTGCTGAGAGAGAGAAGGACGTGATGGTGGAGATAGGGACCATATCTCCTCTGCCGCTCTTCACGCCCAGCACTGAATATGAAAGGGATCTTTAAAGAAAACTCTTCTTGGCGTATTTGCACTGTTTCGATAGACAGATAGGTACTGTATTCATCTCCCGGAGGGAAATCACTGCAACTCATGTCAAAATTTGCCAACGATGATAAAGTAATAAGAATAATAAAAATGGCAATATGCTGAAAAATTGGAAATATACAATAAACCTGAAGTATAAGAATAAAAACAAACCTTAAGTCTGTGTATAGATCTGTTCATATGTTATTTTTATTTTATATATATATATTTTTTTTTTACTCGACTTGCACTTGTTTTTTCATTTTTTTCATGGCTTTTCCCCACGGGGATTTAGTTTTTCATCTTAAAAATAAACAATGAGTAATAAGAATTTGGTAATATTCAATAACCCAAAAATATACAATAAATATGAACTTAAAAATGATCAAAAAGCAATCAAAATTTTTTTTTAAATGTAAACCTAAATATTTACTAGAAGATATCAATAAACTTCCCTATACAATAAACAAGATAGATGAACCTAAATATAAAGTTTATCTTCATGTATAGATTTCAAACAGTAATTGGCAGCGGATACAAGATATTTGTACAAATATCTATATTCGGGACAAATCATCAGTGTGAACCTGATGATATTAGATTAACAAATAAATACATCCGTTTTTATGATATTGTAATGTAATTTAAAAGAATAATAATAAAAGAGAGACTTTTTACGATCGAGAATTAGAATAAAAAATAACTGATCTGTTCTCAGTACCAAGCATACATTTCCATGATGATGTCAAAGGTCTTTTTCTTTATTCCTTTGACAGAATATCACACAAATTGTTGGAAATAGTGGAGCCGGTTTTTACCACCTGTTGAGGGCAGCTGACCGGATTTTCGGTGCAATGATAAGGATTTTATTTAATTTGATTTTCATTGAGGCCTGAGGACCACCCAACAGGAAGATGTTTGCACTCATGTAATTAGAATATTCATTAGCACCATCTGCTCTTCGTGCTGAGGCCGAGCGCGATGCAGCCTCAATTAGAAGGAAACACAAGTTGCCGACGAACGAAAGCTCAAAATCGCTCGCTTGTATTTAACTACCTGCTGAAGGCATTTAACATCTAAGTCGAGTCTAAAGTCTCATCATCCAGAGACTATCGCTGCGGCAAGTGCAACCAATTTGACCTTTGACCCCCCGTTCGCCGCCGACCTTTTCAGAGGACACCTAGAGCGGCGCAGCGGGAGATGGAAACCCCAAACTTCATTTCCGTGACTACACAGCCCGACACCGTTTAACTTTTAGAAGTTGGTTGCCAAGTTGCCGACCATGCACCCGCTGTCGGTTGCCTGACAAAGACTGAGAAATCGGTATATGACTGTACTGTGTATAACTGAGTGATAATGATCCAATAATAACAATGCATATTTCAATATTATCACTCTCGTCAAGTGCTACAGAGTGAATCCTTGGCTGAAGTTTCTAAACATATGGAGCTTGCTTTGTTTTTTTACACATTTATCCATCTATATATAGATTTTATACCAACACCCATTGAAACCATAGCAACTATGTTGCCACTTACTGTACCGTATGTGCATACAATCACATTTTACTTGGCTATTTTTTGTATATTAGGCTATTTCTTTTCTTTACTTTATCAGATTTTTTTCAATTCTAATTGTCTGTACAGCAACACACCTCACCTCATAAATAA
Source organism: Cyttopsis rosea (assembly GCA_900302355.1). Classification (NCBI taxonomy): domain Eukaryota; kingdom Metazoa; phylum Chordata; class Actinopteri; order Zeiformes; family Parazenidae; genus Cyttopsis; species Cyttopsis rosea. Next base: position 10,865 of record OMKR01110666.1, on the reverse strand, counting down.
AACACGGATTCTGATGAAAAGAGGTTGACCACGGGCGAACCAAGAACCCCCAAGATGGTTGACCATGGTTGATAAATCTGTTTGCTCGGGGCAACCTCGGCGAAAGCACGTGCACGTCCACGTGCGCTCGCACCACGAAGCGGTGACGCAGCGTCGGTGGAGGAGGCGGTTGATCTGTGATCTGAACATGACACGCCTACATCTGACATCCACCCAGAGCCAAAATGGAGGCGAGACATTTATGATTTATTTTTTCATATGCGTGGACGTGCCACCGGCGTCATGGAAACGGCGTGAACACTCTCGGAAAGTCGTCCCAGGAACACAATTAACTGTGGTCATTGGAGAATTGAATTGTATGGTGTTTTTATGCTGATATATTGGTGTACTGCAGAAATCCTTGAGAGATAATAATAATAATAAATATAGCTGTATGCATGGGGTCCAGGTTATGTGTCATGATCGCGTCTTATTATTATATCGGTACTTTAACTCGTTGTCTTTGGTCGTGGTCTTGCATCGGTACTGGTCTCATGTGCTGTCTGAAATAGAAAGAATATTGGGTTTGGAACTGGAAATGGACCCAATATAACATCAAAAAACAATAGGAGACTGTACTGTATTCCTACCTATGCTGCGAGGAAGAACATTTCATTACAGCGGATTAAGGAAAAAGTACCGACCGTTAAAGGCTGGCAAAGCGTGGTGTTTGGTATTGGTGTACAAGCAGACCCCCCCCCTCCGCGTGATTCCTGTTACCTCGCTGTCCCGATCCAGCCGGAGAGGAGCCCCAAAGCCGCTAATATCCAAAGTGGAGCCCGTGCCCAAGTCGGTGAGCCGGGTTTCGGTGAACGCCATTAGACAGGCATCCCTGTAATCGCGTGGATGGTTGACATTCCCTTGCAGCTCGTCAACCTCGTTCCTCAAGGACTGAACGTTTGCCAGGATCAGAGAAGGCGGAGGGATGCCATTCTTGCTTCCCGATGCGTTGACGCATGCCGCCTTTCTTTCCCCGTTTCCTGGCACGACGCGACTTTCCAAGGTTATTATCGGACCCAATAAATATTTCCTGGTTCAGGTTTTGATCCCAACAAAAAGAGCGTCTACGGGCTCATCCGCGGCCCGGCGATTCCATTATAATCCCAGGAGAAACTCGCGCGAGTACTTGATAAGTTTGGGAACGCTGGTAACTCCGGGAAGAGTCCGAAATAGAAGGCAAAAAGGATCCATTCCTGCACGAACTCTAGACTTAAAACAAATTTAAATGTCACAGGGAACCCTTGCCGCCGGTCGCCGCACGAGCAGCGCCCCTCCCTTCCCACTCCTCCTCCTTCAAGGTATTTTTCAAAATATTTGAAATCTCATTCGATTGCATTTTTCTTCAAAATGTTGAAAATCCATCACCACTGTGATAAACCAAGACGAGCTTACTACGCAGTTCACTGTGTGGTGCAGCTTTAACGTGGTCTGAGAATGCGCCTGGCCAGTTTGGAGATTTTCAAGTGGGCCACGAGCCAGACAAGGCTGGGAACTGAGGAATCCACAATGACATCACAGGCGGACATCTCATATCTCATGTTCCTCCGGAAGAGAGGCACGAGGGGGTTTCTACTCTTTAAGAAATTGATGAGGGAATCCACAATCTTCATCGATAAGCATGTAGATAGAAAGATGGAAATACAATGTAATTATTTTACGTCTATCTCTTTGTCTCCTAGGGGTCGACAACGTTGATAATGAGACCATGTAGGTGTTGGATCTATTATGGAGAGTGTGTGTGTGTGGGCGTCTCAAGAGAGATAGAACAAATATTACTGAGGAAAAAAACTGCACATAGAAGCAGTTCTATCAGTGTTTTCTTGGGATACTTGGGATGCCTTTGCTGTGGAGAAGCGTATTGGTATGTAAAACATGCCCGCAGGGAACGATGGCAGCGGCTCTGCGCGCCGGGGACTGGATGTGTAGCTCGCCAGCGGAAACCCTTCCAAGTGCACAAAAGTCAGAGTGCAAAGTGGGAATGCATTTGAGTTAGGTTTGAACATATTGCTTATTAGTCGGTGCCACGCTTATATATCACAGACACAAAAGAACTTCATAGCATTCATATTAGCGTGCTCCCGGGGCTGACCTGTAACCTAGCAACCGTCTGACGTCTCACGCGGGAGATGATTAAAGGTACCTGCTTTTCAATTCTGAGCATGAACTCTTTGATAGACCCTCCCCAACTCTAGCATTCTATCCTCAGCACTATGCCAGCATCTCTCATATCACCTGCAAATATGAAATCTAAATCACCACGCTGCTTTTAGTCCTTTTCTTTTTATAGAATGGGGGTCTCTAAAGCCACGTGCCCGAGGAGTGCCGTCATTACGGCGTTTTCAGAGAGCCGTAATGCATCCAGCGGCAGCGGGTTTCTATGGGCATTCAATCCCCCTCTCTTTGATCTAATGAGAACCTCCAATTCTGGTGTATTCTTAAGGGTCCCCTTTCCCCGCTCCCTAGCCCGGGGTTCATGACACACGCACCGGTCCTTCTAAGCAGATGAGTCAGTAAAATTTAAACAACCTGCAAAACAATCCCGGAGCACCTCGGCTGCACAAGGAATGGTTCCCGCCGTACATGGCCACGCTACCGGCTGTGCAGCTGCACCGCGTGCGCCGGGAAGGATTCTCTCATCATAATACGGCCTAATGCCACCTGAATGTGTACTTTGAGAGTTGTTCATGAATTGCCTCATCCTGGACTATTGCTGCTACACACACACACACACACACACGCGCACGCACGCACGCACGCACGCACGTACGCACACACACTAGCCTCATATGCTATTGTTGAGGCTCTCCATTAACCAGATAAAGGAGACACCGGGGATCATGGGGCCAAGAAATAGAGGGAGACAGATGGAGATAGGAAAGACAGCGAGAAAGAGAGAGCATCACACTCTTATGAGCAGCGCCGGAGCATCAGAACTTGTAAAAGACAGTTTTCGCCCGCTGCTTTCTTCACCGGCCCTCCTTCACATGCTCATTCGTGCGCACGTGGATCCAAGCGGGGTTGAGGTGAGTATGCCAGCCCGCGAGTATATGCATTCTGCTTTGGAGAGATTCTTTTTTAAATTCATTTTTATCTCAAAACAGGGTGGAGAGGAGAAGAAAGGAGTGAGGCAGGGGGGAGAGAGAGAGAGAGAGAGAGTGTGTGAGAGAGAGCGGCAGAGACAGAGAGAGTGAGTGAGAGAGAGAGAGAGAGAGTGAGTGTGCGAGGAGAGCGGGAGAGCGAGAGTGTGATAGAGAGAGAGAGAGAGAGAGAGAGGGAGAGCGGCTGCAAACTGAAGAGGTGTTTCTCTTCTCTCAGGGAGACTGGGGAGGCGAGATAGGGGAATGGCTGCGTATTGGCACCAAATATTCAAGAAACATGGGATAAACTGTGGTGTATTCCAGAATGAAAAACCAAAAGTACAATCTGGAATGGCATGATAAAGCATCTTTGCTCTAGAAGTTTCTTGGGAAGTGTGGAGAGTGAAAACAGCATTTTCTGTTACCACGATTATGCTAATATATTCACAGATGAACAAAAGCCAACTAATACTACTATACTATGTGACTCACAGCTACATGTACTATCCTGTATAATGATGCTTCCGGAGATAATGGCCCTATTAATAATTCAGATCATTTAAACAAAGTCTGTAAGGGTGAGAAAGAGGAAAAACCTGTTAGTCAACGACTTACCACGGTGAACCCCCATCACGGCCGCAGCCAAACCGCCCTCAGCAAAACCACAAAGGCTGAGAAAAAACCCAGCTGAGAGCGAGGCGACGTGGCGCATCGGAGCTCCCACTGGTGAACCATCAGACACTGATGATGAGTGGGAAGGACGTTATTGGTTAAGAATGCCTGGAAAAACAACCGAACATCCACGTCCAAGTGCACCTGACAGACCAACTGTAGTAAAATCACCAACCTCAATCATGAGGATGCAGATATTTACTTACAGTGAGAGGGACTTGGCACGCCCTCTCTACGTGCCTATCCCTCAGTAAATGCAGTTACACCATGCGGGGTACATACCTACCTACAGTATGCGGAATGTACCTAGGCCATGACTTCACACCGAACAGTACCTGTGGACGTGTTGCAGGGGGGGCTTTTCATGAGTGAATACATACTGTACATATATACTGTATATACAGATATATAAACATATATATAAGATATGGTGAATTGACTTAAATAGTAATAGCTTCCGTGAGAGAATGGCTGTTATTATTGTGAATTGTTCAGATTTACTGTATAATGAACAGTTGTATTATAATAATAATAATTATTATTTAATATTATTATATGATAAATTATTATTATTGTTATTATTATTATTTATTATGTTATTATATTATTATTATTATTATTATTATTATTATTATTATTATTATTATTATTATTATTATTATTATTATTATTATTATATTATTATATTATATTATAATGTCATTTATTATTAATGATTATTTTCTTTGAGAAAATTGAAATGGCTCCGTCCAGTATAAAGCAATTTAATAGCATAAAAAGACAAAAAATTACTAAAGATGCATTTTAGCAATAAAGACTGTTTGAAGTTCCAGAAAAGGTTAAGTCACGCTGTGTCATTCCTTTCTTTTTTATTTCAGTTCAGCCGTATTGTAACGGGTCCTGTACCAGGATCCGTTACATATGCGCAGAAGGCTCAATGTGCAGGATGGCCTTCACAAACCACCGTCTTCAGATATTTTTGGAATGTAAAACGCAATCGACGGCGTGGCATCGACTGTCAAACCCGGGTTTAGATCTGGAGGAGCAGGGCCACGCCGGCCAGCGTCCACTTGGACGGCTTCTCTTTGGTCTTGAGGTTGAAGGTCCAGACGTAGGTGGGGCCGCGCTGGCGGGTCTTGTAGATGGGACACTGGTAGATGTTCCTCACCTCCTGCTTGTCGACAGGAATGGCTCTGATGAAGATGACGGGCACGGCCGGTGTGAGGTCTTTCAGACGGGCGTCCATGATCAGGCCGGCCTTAAAAAGGAGGAGAGAGTTTTGAAGGATGGGACGATTGAGGGGGGTGGGGGGTTAGAAGCGGTCAACCATGGGCAGAGGATTTCACAGAGCCCAGAGAGGAACTGTAAATCAGTCTGAAGTGAAGTTAAAAAATCGGTTGCCCAGAGGAAGACCTTGCCAGGGTGTGGCTGCCGCCCCGCTGACGGTCGCACCGTAAATCCTGTTTAAAAATTTGTTTTATGGAAATGTTGAAATGTAGTCTAATCCTCATTGACGATGGCAATATCAGACTTTGTCTGGACTTTTAAGTTGGCGTTGCATACAGAATTTTGTCCCCTTGAAAAGTGGATAAAAAGTGTTTGAGTTGGAGTCCAATCGCCCCTGCTTCTGAACACACACTCGATAGTACACACTGCAACAGAGCGCTCCGTCTCATTAATTAATCCTTCTACTCTTAGCCTGACAAACACAAGTTTTGCCATGCGTGCACGGTGACTTTCAGGAACAAATGTAAATTCGGATGACTTTGGAGAGCCCAGAGGACTAAGCCAACTAATTGCATCGGCAATTGGCAATAAAATTTACTTGTGCTCTTAAAACAGAGATAAAATTAAATGTCTGTTGGGGGAAAAAACAAGTCAACATGAATAGGATTAAACATTAAAAGGGAGCTATGCCATCTCACTGAAATGTGAGTACAGACACGTTTTACAGGGAATATTTATACATGCAGGGTGTCCGAGAGTCACTTTAACCTTCTTAAAGGTGCAGTGTGTACAATTTAGTGGCATCTAGCGGAACGGACTTGGCAGAAATGGAATATAATATTCATAAATTTGTATTAATTAGTGTATAATCCTATGGAAATAATAATCGTTGTGTTTTCGTTACCTTAGAATGAGCCATTTATATCTACATGGGGGCTGGAGCCCCTTCTATGGAGGCCGCCATGTTGCACCGTCATGTTTCTACAGTAGCCCAGAATGGACAAACCAAACATCGGCTCTAGAGAGGGACTTTCGCGGCCACCGTAGCTTCTCCTACACGCTTGGAAGGGGAGGGTGAGGGGAGCTTTATTCAGTTAGTTGCAATCTGCAACGTCACCGCTAGATGCCGCTAAATTCCACACACTCCACCTTTAAGACCAAATTGTACTAAAACTTTACACCATTTTGGGCATTTTTGGACTAATCATCTCTCTTATTCAATAAATAATAATAATCTTAATAATAAGATAATAAGATAAGTAATATACAGTATATTCGGTCAGAGGTCGAGGAAGAAGTAGCGTATGTTTTGAACTAGATGTTTCTATGATTCTAACGCTAACCCTTCTCACCCTGACCTATAAATTCAAATTTAACAAATGTAAGACTTTTTAAGATATATGTTACTACATTCAATAGCAATGTTATTACTATATATTCTCAAAATTCATTCTCTGCAAACTCCTTTTCTACTCACGCATACCTTTCTTTCATATCTTCTATCGCATTCAATATACAAAAAATGGAAGCCGCAGAGCTACTGTATATTTAGCCATCTTTGATGTCTGAAGCATTCCCGAATAAGAAGCAAAGCTCATTAATATAGATGAGTAGGTTTATCATAAATCTTTGACTTTTATTTCGGCAGCAGAGAAAGCTGACTCCAGATGGAGCGGCGCTTTCCTCTCCGATTCACACTCTGCTACACTTGGGCACTGGCACAGAACTGGCCTTAGGGCTGAGTGGAGACAAGAGGAGAAGAGAGGAGAGGAGAAAAGGATGAGCGGAGAAGACAGCGGAGAAGAGGAGAAGAAGATGAAAAGTAAGAAAAGGTGAGAAGACGCAGGAGGGGAGGGAGGGGGGACGGAGGAAAAAGAGAGAAAAGCAGGAGGAAGGGAGAGGACGGGGAGAAGAGGAAGAGGAGAAGACATTAGAGCGAGAGGAGGGGAGGAAAAGTTCATAGGAGAGGGGGAGAGGGAAAGAGGAGAGGAGAGAGGGACTTGCTGTCTGTCTGCCTGTCCATTTGGCTGCGTCTCCAACTTTAATGAAGAAAAAAATAAGGATCTGCTCCTATAAAGGGTGATTTAAGTGTTCAAGTGCACACTCTGCACATTCCCTAATTAGCGAGCCTACAGGGAGGCTCCTTGAAAGCCGGGTGCACGTCCAGTCGCCGTGCACGCCCCTGGATGGATGGAGCTCCGGGAAGCTGAGTAATGCAAACAGCCGAATGTGTGCAAGACGCTAAATCGGAAAATGAAGTCACAAAAAGGACGGGGGGGCGGATACTGAAATAGCTTAATTGTCACAGGGTGACAAACAAAATCACTTAAAGTTGCAGTGTGTAAAATTTAGCGGCATTTAGTGGCGAGGTTGCAGATTGCAACCAAGTGAATAAATCTCCCATCACCCAGCCCCCCTTCCAAGCGTGTAGGAGAAGCTACGGTGGCCGCGAAACTCGCGAAAAACGATAAAGTCCCTCTCTAGAGCCAGTGTTTGGTTTGTCCCTTCTGGGCGACTGTAGAAACATGGCGGTGCAACATGGCAGCCTCCGTGGAAGGGGACCCGCTCCGAGATATAAACCAGTGGTCCCCAAGCACCGGGCCGCGGACGGGTACCGGTCGTTTGGTACCGGGTCGCACAGAAAGAATGAATAAAAAAATATCATAAGAGTCTCATAAACGTTTTATTTTGAAAAATGACCGGATATGTCAAGACGCTCGTCTCGGTCACGTGACACATTACCCCAAAAATTAAGCCCACAAGCCAGAGTAAAAACCAAACGGCTTTGGAGAGCTTCTTTGGAAAGGGGAAAAGGCCCAATGAGGAGAAGAGCCTACGACTTCCAAGAAAAAGAAAGCTGCATTAAAAAGACAACATCAGGAGTCCTACTTAAAATACGGGTTTATCGCAACAGGTGATTCTCACGCGCCAAGCCCGCTCTGCAAAATATGTGGCGACAGTTGGAGCGGTTCGTCCCGACTGCAAAAGACCCACGAACTGCGAAAGAACGGATCCGCGACCCATTTGTGAACAAACCGGGTGAATCAAGCCTGTCGGTGCTGGAAGAAGATCAACCGCTGGAGATTGACCGTGAGATCGCCAAAAAAGCTCTGACAACCCTGCTTCCATTTCCAACATCCTATCTTTGTGAAGCTGGAGGAGACTGGACACAAGGACCACACTGCGGGTGTCATTGTCTCCCATCACCCCGATTGGACCGGCTCGTTGCGGAGAAACATGCTCAGGGCTCCCACTAATTCAGCGTCACGGTGAGTTGTATTTTTTATGCACTTTATATTTGTTTTTACGCCGGTCGTATCATTTTATTTCGTCGTATTTATCCCCCACGTGGACCTTGAAGGCCGGTCCGTGAAAATATTGTCTGACATGAAACGGTCCGTGGCGCAAAAAAGGTTGGGGACCGCTGGTCTAAAGGACCATTGTCATATTTAAACACGTGTACAGCATTAATGTGTGCACGCATGTGTCTTGTTGCATTACCAGGAGCTGCTTTTATGAGTTTTCCACACAGAAAAAGACCCATCAGGCTTGAGGAAGGCAAGCTCATTTTCGTATCCTAGCCAGACACAGACACACAAACTTTGTACCACCAAGAACCATCTCTGCATTACATTCACAT
>OMKR01110657.1:6132-18109 GCA_900302355.1 Cyttopsis rosea | reverse complement strand
TAATTTGTTCTCAGGTCTTTTCGGAAAATAGATTGTAATCTCAGCCAGATCCAGAGACCATCCGATGATTAAAAATAAAACGACCTGAACAGATTCATAGTCAAAACAAGCTTGTTCAGTGACTTATTGTGAGCCAACTACTGTATGTGCTGAAAGGGAATCGCCCGGAATCCTTGAGATTAAACCATGTCATGAAAATGTAAATTCCCATTCCATTTCCAGGAAGGGCCAGTTGGACGTGCGTGAGCTGATCTCTCTCTACCCGCTGCTGTTGCCATCTTCGACCTCCTTCACGCGCTGCCACCCTCCGCTTCACGAGTTTGCCGACCTCAACCACCTGGCACAGGGGGACCCAGAGAAAGTCCTGCGATGCAAGAAGTTCCTCATCACCTACCTGGGAGAGGTAAAGGGCTAGAACAGGATATTTTATTTTAGGCTTATTTTATTTGTCAATCGCTATGTACTACGGTTCGTTATAACGCCAAAGGCTAAAATCAATGCAAGTTCTGAGAGTTTTTGGCGAGTTAAATCAAAGAATATATCTCACAAATCTGTAAGTGTGAAACATACTCGATGTGCTTGGAGATTTATTTTAGCCTAAATAAAATTGGTTTCAGATGAGCTAAGACTTTATTAATCTCCGGAGGGAAATTCAGGCGTTACAGCAGCAAAAAAACAGTGCAGTCAAGAAAGAGACAGATGAGAAAGAGAAGTTTGAGAAAGAGTTTGACCAGGTGCAGTATTGAGAGTACACACACACATACACGGCTCTCTCTTCAGGTTCGGGGCACGGAGGGATCCAACGGCTACAGAGAGGACGTGGACACGGCGCTGCTAAAGCTGTACGCTGAACAAGACCACGAGAGCCTGCTTGACCTGCTGGCCTCCGAGAATGCCTGCCTACTCGCAGACAGCGCCCCCTGGCTGGAGAAATACCATAAGTGGGTATTGCAAGTCAATGTAGCTTTTTTTTTTCTTCACTATTTCTAACTAAGCTGAATGTTAAATAACATAAAATAGTTAAAACCTGGATGCTTCTTTTCCCCCTCCCTGTCTTTTAGATATTTTGCACTTGGGCTCCTCTACCATTGTAATGGCCAGGATTCGGCAGCCCTCCAGGTGATCTTATGTACATAACATATAGGGGTGTCACGATTCTCCAAATCCACGATTTGATTTCTATTCTTGGGGTCTTGATTCGATTCAAAATCAATTCTCGATTCAAAACGATTCCCAATTCAAAATCGATTCTCCATTCGATAATTTTTCTATTTGACTACTGTAGACTATAGCTGCTTTCACACATGCACTGCAAACCTGAAATTATCCGGACATTACCCGGAGGAGCTGTATGTGTGAACGCAAATGTCCGAATCAGTTGGACTGGACATTAAACGGACTTTACCCTGCCAGCTCCCCAGTACAAAGTCCGTCTAATGTCCGATTGAGCCCATGTGTGAACAGAGCAGGTGATTGTCTGGAGAATTCACAGCGTGGGCGCGTTGATGACATTTCTATCATGTGACTGCCGCATGATAGATACGTCATCAACACGCTCACTCGCTCCATCCGAGGGTGAAGAATAATGATAATAAGATTTAAAAAAACTATTTATTTATTTATTAAAATATTTTAAAAAATTAAAATAAGAATAAGAATATCAACACAAAAACAGTCATTACGGATGAGTCGGTAGCCTTGTCGGCATAACACCGCAGCATACTTTTTTGAGTCATGTCCTGCCTCCTGCACGCACTAGCCTTTGGTAAAAAAGAAATATCCATTTGTGCAAAAATATATACTGTATATTTTTATTATGACCGAGTAACAAGCTGTGGAATCTGTACGCGATGCACGACGCTCTGTGCATCAGCGCCGCGTCTTCACCCAGCTTTTCCACGCAAGTTTGACCAACGGCAACTCCGTACCTGATTCTCCGGACATTGTCGTTTTCATATATTTTCATATGAGAAAACAGCTTATCTAACAAAGACTGAACAAATGAATGAAACTTATTAACTAACTAACTAACTAATCCTGCATTTCCACAGAAATGACCGCCAATATGCAGCATTTTTAAACGCGGGTAAACTGCTAAAAATAGCCGATTGACACGTTCCCATTTCCAGGAGGCGAGCCAATTTTGCTTTTTTCCCCCTGGTGTGTCAGGTTCTATGCCCATGTCACAAACATGACAGAAAAGGGGCGTGGCTTGTCTGTCCGGGTGTCACCGGACAATGTCTCCTGTGTGACTTTTTAAAGATTTTTTTATTAATATACAGTATATATTTTTAACATTCTATAAAATCCACTTGGAGGAGTCTCCAGGTGCATGGAATGACCGCGGAGCGCAGCCCACAGTGCGAAGACCAGCAGAGTGTAGACTGTCCGTCCGACCTCGTCATGCCTATTATAAATCCTGAAATAAATAATTGAGGCAATAAATTTAAATATATAAATGAGTAAATATCCGCCCAATACACTCGATGGCGGGTGAAAGATCCCACCCGCCATGGGATCCCGGGCATACCTCCGCCCGGTCCCAGGCGGCTGGGATCCCACGGCGGGTGGGATCTTTCATTGCGATTCATGGGATCTCATCACTTTCATTGTGCCGCGGGGTTTCGCGGTGAGACCCTCCGAATCTGATGCCAAGTTGCCATTTTCAAGCAAACAAAGTGAAACTCCTGCACCTACACCGGGCGGAGGCTGTGGACACTCGCAGTCTCGCACACTCGCTCCCTCTCCCTGTCTCCCATTTGGATTTATTAATTTATTAATTTATTCAATTATTTATTAATTATTAAAATAAAATGTATTCTTTAATATGCACTTGGAGGAGTCTCCAGACGCACGCACAGGGAATGACTACCTGTCTACCTCACCGCGGAGCGCTGCTCACACTGGCCATGAAAGCTGAATGAATGAGCTGAGCTGCGTCTCTCCGTCCGAACTTCAACGCGCGTCGGAAACGGCCGTGAATAGCGCGTCGACCCGGGTGTCGTGTTCCCACCGCTGCCGATCGGAGCTGGAGCCGATAAAAACCCGTGACTACTGCAGAGTCATTTGACCCGGGTATGAATGCCGAGTGTACCCTTTCCCACTGCAGCCAAAAGCAGGATGTTAGCGGGTGTTATTTGTGCAGTAGAAAATGGGTATAACTAACTAACTAAACCAAACAAAACTAACCAGTTTCTTATCCCTGTGGCACATGAAATTTACTTCACCTGTGTAGCTGTGTAATGTAGCGGAATTCTCAAAGAATCGCACTTTCCTCAGTGCCACAAATTCAAATCCCTTCGGAATAAACTCTTCAGAAGAAATATGAAATGCTTCCGCCACATGAAATATTTAACTTTTCCCAAGGAAATGCAGCGCCTCGGAATGTGGTGTGGAGTGTCATTTTCACCGTAAATAGTGTTTGGAGAGAAACAATGGTAGATTTTTGTACGTGCACAGAGAAGCAACCAGCTTGCTTGTTTCTGCCTGTCGTGTCTGACAGCGCTGCTAAGTGTTGTGTCTGTCTGTACGGCTGTTGATGTGGATTTCAACGCGCAACGTTCTCTAGTCGCCGGTCGAACACAAAACAGATTGAATAACTAATTGGTTAAAGCGGGACCGGGGATGTCGGCTCGCTGTCTTTCAATCGTGCTAGTAGGTGGCAAAACAGATAATACCATGCAAGCTGTCTTCTCAAAACACAGACGTTGCCACACGCCGCCGCGACGGAAGGACTTGAAAGACTGTTTTTGGACGGCGCTGGTGGTTTGACACTTGAGGTGAGAAAGAAAGTTTCCAGTTATTCTTTGTTTGTACGTTTAGAGAAGGCAATCGACATAATATAATATAACAAAATATAAACAATAAAATACAGAACAATGGCAAGATACAACCCAAAATTAACTAAAAAGTAGAGAAAAGCCTAAATATAGTAATCTAAAAAATAAACAGAAATATTTGGCAATATATGAAAATATGAAAAATTTGCAAGTTTCCATACATATCCCATAAAATTTTATATGTACATAGATAGATTGTACAATTTCTACAATGATTTAAACGGGCTAACAAACATAGATTGGGATGCAGTAAAAGCTCAACCATTGGGGCAAGGTTATTGGTTATTTGAGTTAAAAAGTATAACTATTCATATTAGGTTCGTCCATTTCCTCGGTGTTCGTGTTGATTATGTCAGAAATCCTGAGTCCTTCTCAGAGGACGGGAGTGAATTTAGCCGAAGAATCCGAATGAATGGAGTGGTTGTGCCAAGGTCTGATTACGGAGGGACATTTCACACACAATTTCTATTGAAAAGAAATGAGCAAATAAAATCAATGCAGATCTCTTACATGACGGTGTCAGAGAAAACACGGGATGGCAATGCGGGCCTCAATCCCAATTAGCGGAAATAACAAGACAAATACGCCCGGCTCAAGGGTGTCCACATAAAGCCGCCGCAAATTCACTTTTCTTTTGAAAGGGGAGAGACGGAAATCAAATTTGTTAGCTCGACAGTAGGGTGGGTTTAATTTGCCGTCATTCATTCATGCAGGGGTCGGGAGAAGCTGCGGTTCTTTCCCAACTCCCAAGACGATTTTCCACACATCGCGCTTACTTCCACTGATGTATCACGTCAGCGACGGCACGGAGCGTGGATGACATTGTGGAAGTGGTATATAGTAGGTCAGTGAATAATAAGTGCATCCTCCCTCTCTCTCCCTCTCTATCCCCCTCCATCCACCTCTCTCTCCGAGGTATTTTGACAAGGGCCTTACAAGAAAAATGATAATGATGAGTTTGTCATGCTCCAGAGCTGAATTAATTTGTCATGGGGGTGTGCTGGTCAGGTGTCATCCACTGGCCAAAACCACAGATTCCATCAATTCTCACTAAGAGCGTCCATGTAAAAAAGCATACAGGCACATGAAGATAAACTACACTACTCTTCCAGCTGGTACGTGCTACCGGTGAATAAATAAAGCGTATAAATTGTAGATGACTACAGCGATGATGAAGTAACGCCGTATGTCACACGCAAATGCAGAAGAAGTCTTAGTGGATTTTGCTTTGGATTTACTATAGCACAATAGTTGCTGTAACTTGTGCTGCTTTTGTCGTCTTAACTCGTCGTGCATACAATGCAAGTTAACTGGTTATGAAGATAGAGAAAGTTGTTTGTGAAAGAAGAGTATACATATATACATATACATATTATTATTATTATTCTAAACATATTACTGTTCACCATGTAGGTAAATATACAACTGTTATATATTCATATGTATATTTATACACACACAATATGTGCATCTTCACGGACACACAGTCCCTCTTAAAGACTTATTTGTAATGTACAGTCTGTTTATCTGGTGCATAGAGCACATTTTGTCCATTCTGTATTGTACAGAATGGACAAAATGTGCTGTACTTTCTTATGCGACTTGTCTGTCTGCACTGTCTTATATATGTCTAATATATAAAACATATTTCTTATATATATATATGTCTTCATTACTGTGGGGTGAGAACAGAGAAAATATGTTATGTAGCATGATCTATCTATCTATCTATCTATCTATCTATCTATCTATCTATCTATCTATCTATCTATCTATCTATACACACATATATATATTTCCATCTTATCCACAGACCCCAGATATGCTTTAACTGCTTTAACCGATACCAACACACAACACAACCAAACACGCAGACATAATACCCACACACTCAAACACTCAAACTTCAAAATGTCATGTACTGCTGGTCTGAAGCCCCAGTTGCTCGGTGCGCATCAGTCCCTGTGTGCCATATTAATGCCGAATATTGTCAGCGTGAAGATAACTGAATGGTTTTTTTTCTTACACTTAATGCTAAAGTGACCTTTTTCCATCTATTGGTGCCCACACCTTTTTAATTCACGTGGCTCGGGTCATGCGGTATTTGCAATGAATATTGACAGCTCAAAGAGACTTGAAATAGTGTGCAGGAGAGAGAGAGAGAGAGAGAGAAGTGGCATTTCTGTAATCTCTTAAAGCGAGCAGTAAGTCAGCAGCAGTTAGCTCGCAGGGCAGAACAATTAGGGAGAAAAGACTTGTCTTCTTATCCTTCTTTTTTTTTTAGCGAAGAGAAGGTGCACTTGCCAGGCATGTGGGCCATAAGAAACCCGAGTAGATTATCTACAACTCTGTATAGGAAAGAAACTGATTTAAAAAAAAGAACTAGTTCCCGCCACGCACCTCTTAAGACAATCTTCCGAAAAGCCATTTTTACAGATTAAGGAGGATTTGTTACCCTTGCGAAGTGATAGAGGATTTAATAGAAAAAGCGACTGAAACGTAGTCGCAGTTCGCTCCAAAACAGACAAGACAACTCCACGCTCAACCACTTCAAAGCAACAGGGTCGGTCGTCACATTCTCCCATCTCGCAGGTCATTAAGTCCGTCCTCAGGAAGCATTAGCACATCCTGTTCATTTTTGAGTCCGGCTGCAATGGAAGAGATGATGCCGAACGTGCTAATTTGGCAAATAAGAATAGACATGCGCTACCTATTCAAACCCGAGCCCCCCTGTCTACCTACCTAATGGAAACCACCGCTGGGGTAATTGTGCGTCGAGCAACCCCCCTAAAAGTCACTCATATCTGTCATCCTTTCACGGGGGAACACTCTTCCTATCAAAACGTAATTACTTGCCTTTTCCACTCATGTGGTAGACATTATACGCTCTCCCTGCGGTTCGTCTCACGATGTGAAAACCCTCTAGGAAGAAGCAGAGATGCAGAGGAGAGCGGGGACTACTGCATCCTGTTGCTGCGAACCTTTAACGACGTGAAGCCTGACCTTTCTTCCCTACGACCTCGCAGCGTGAGGGACTGGACCTCCCACCTTCCGCAGAAGCCATTTATTTGGATGATCTCGTCTTGGACGTCGTCTCCCAGAGGCGGTAATGACGAGTTACTTCATTAATGTTGTGCTACGAATATTTTCTGGAATGGCTTCAGTTATAAGGATGAAAAGTTCGGCTCTTTTTGGAGGTTCGGCTCTCGACGAGCGACTCAGTAAAAAGATTTGTTCGGTGTTCTTTTGCCAGAATGACTCCTGACCCTTGAGTCATTTAAAAACGACTCTTTTTTGACTCTTGCATCGCTGTTCAGTTAGAGCAGTTCCTATTCCTATTCCTTGTATTTTCCATCGCTCAGTTACTAATGATGATGTCTTTCCATTGCCGAGGAATTAAACCAAAGTCCTGCTTGGATGGGTTTTGTACAATCACCACTGGCTGCTCTAGGCATGGGCACGGGGGGCAATGCCCCACCAAATGCTCCGAATGCCCCCCTGTGGATTATAAAGCGCTCCAAGTTTGTATCGGGTCAAGAAACAGCTGCGTTCCACTCGGGCGCGAGCGATCAGCCCGATCACCCCCCCCCTCCCACCTCTAGAACCGGGCCTGGCCTGCATCATCCTTGTGCTATGAGGTATTAAAAATTCAATATAGCTTCATTTTTCAACGTCTTTCTGTAAACCGATATTTTTTGATATTTCTTCTGTAATTGAATGTGTGTTTTTTTAGATAGTGGTACAGTGGTAGGCTATGGCCGTTTACTAGTATAGAGTGTTTGGAACTTTACTATGAGCTCAGATGCATTTTGTACTATCATCTGTGTTGTCACTGTATACTACTGTATACTACTGTAAAATACTGTATCTGTGTGTGTGTGTGTGTGTGTGTGTGTGTGTACACAAACATCAACAGTTCTGTTTACTATGAGTATTGCTTCATCCTAACATACTATTTAGGGTAATACTAGATAGTGAGGACAAGAGAGCAGTCAAGGTTTTACACCATTTCGGACTCAGGACACAGTATGAGCAATATTCTAATGTGTTCATTAACTTGAAGTTAGAAATTAAACTTTTGTGCATTACATTTTCCAGACATTAAGTAATGATTCTCTGACTCTGATCAGTGTTTCTCATGCTGAAAAGTCACTTAATGTAATGGTGAAGTCACCAAAATGGCAACAATGCTCCCTCCGCTCCACTTCACGTTCAACGTCACGATTGCACCAGAAAAGCAGTGTGATTGGGATATTATTATTATTATTATGATTATAATATACAGTATATTTTTATATTCTTTAATATGCACTTGGAGGAGTCTCCAGGCGCACACACAGGGAATGACTTGGCGCAGATGAGGTAGCAGCTGCCCACAGTGGGCAGAGAGCTGGGTGGGGGATGTGAGCGCTAGTCTGTCCATCCGACCTCGTCCGGCGCACAGCTCCGCGCCCGCTTGTGCGGTAAAGCCGCAAAAAGAAATGTTTGGGATGTTTTTTCCACAAACATTTTCGTCTTACATTACGTCCGGAAGTTCAACACGCGTCGAAAATTTCCGTGTCTACCTGGGTGTCATGTTTCCACCGCTGCCGATCGAAGCTGGAGCCGATAAAACCCTGTGACTACTGCAGAGTCATTTGTCCCGGGAATGAATGCCGATTGTACCCTTTCCCACCAAAGACAAAAGCCAGATGTTTACCGGGGTTAGTGGGTTTTTGATCCAGTGGAAATGTGAGACAAATATTCATCAACTCCCCTGATACTTTTGTTATTTTCCTACTTGGCATATTTATTTAGGATCAGTCCGTCAGCAAAGTAATTTGCATTGTTTCACGGTGACTTGACTTTTGCTTGACAACAGAAAGCGGATGACGCTCGGCCTCAGTGAAAACTAGATTAGAAGCTCAGTTCCCCGTTTGTCCGCCCAGCGACACACACGGAGAGTTCAAAGCCTTCCTGCTTTTGTCAGCGTTCATCGGGTTTGAAACAATGCCTGTAGCACAAGATAATTAGCCAGGTCCACCGACTCGACAGCCGCCTCATCTTTTCTATTGTGTCCTTTTCAGACAATACAGGTCTCTTCCATTGAATTTCTCTGTCTTTTATAGATATCTCACTCCAACATTGGCTTCTAAACTGTTGAGATACTTGTGCTTGTGGCCTTATTAATGGTTAATTTAATGGTTAATGGTTAATTAATGGCCTTATAAAGAATTTCCCTCGGGATAATAAAAGTATCTCTCATCTCATCTCATCTCATCTCATTACATTTATTATGATGATGACAATATTATTATTACTAATTATAATAATCATAATTGTAATCATAATACTACTACACATAATAATAATAATAATAATAATAATAATAATAATAATAATAATAATAATAATAATAATAATAAATACCAAACTATTGGTATATTATAAATACTACTACTACTAATAATAATAGTGATAATAAATACAATTATTAATTAAAAATAATAGTAATAAATAGTATAATTATTGGAATAATAATAATAATTATTATTATAATCATCATCATCATCATCGTCGTCGTCATCATCATAATAATAACCTCTATTTGTATAGCACCTTTTATACACCGTGATGCAGCTTAAAGTGCGCAATCCAATTAAAATCCAATTAAAAACAACCAAGCAAAATGTAATGCATTAAAAGCACAAAATCAAGTAGAAATAGAAATTTAGAGAAGAATATCCCCCCAAAAATGTCCATTCGCCTGGTAAAATTCTGCATAAAGAAAATACCGAGAGAACAATATAACACAAAAATCACAGCTGTTGGGATTAGAAATGTGAACCCCTAGAATAGTAAATTGTTCCAGCCCTACTCACCGGTCAGATTATCTATGAAAAATGTATATCAAATAATATTCTTATCTATAAAAATGATTTTACATAGAGATGGGGTTTTGGTGGAAGGCAGGCTGAAGATGCAGGCTCAGGATTCGGTCCTGATAATAAATTGGGGGCTGCCTGTTCCTCTGCATTTTGAGACCAAAGCAAAGTATCAAGGACATACTTGTGAGTTTCCAATATCTTTTTGCCTGTTTTCTAGATTTTCCTACTGTCTTTCCTACTTTTCTAGTTGGGATATGTCCTAACAGCCCTAGCAGGTGCGGGTTCGAGTCCTGCCATATTTAGGTGTATAGGTCTGTTTTAAATTGCACTTCATGTCTTTATCTGTTTTTAGCTGTTTTAGTTATATGGTTTTATTTTTCTTTTACAGTATATCATAATATATATTGTCCACTTTCTAAACTCTGCATGTCTGTAATATTTAATATTACTTATGCTCCTGCTACTGTTCTTATTGAAGGATATTCAGATTTTTTGAAGGATCACTGTAATATACACTTTGTTCAACTGCTAATAAACAAAGGTACTGATTGTTACTTATTGTTCACAAAAACTAAAATGAAAAACAAAATCCTATTTGTTTAGCCAAAACCCATTCTCCAAAGTAAAATAAACGTTATATCATAAGTAAATCCAAAGAATGCTATGAAATACTATTAAAGTGGACTGAAATTGTATTTATTTACTTATTTATCTTTAAATATTTTCCTAATTTGCGTTTGCGTTGAGTTTAAATGAAAATGTCCTTTTGGTTCTATACAATCCACTTGTGTACATAGCCTTGAATTTAAAAAAATGGTGCATTCTTTATTTTATTTTTATAAATTGAACTAAATGTAAAAACTGTCAACTAAACTAAATGTAAAAATCTAACTGTATGGTAAAAAAAAGAAAAGAAAACAAATGTGAATCAAAATAACCTTGGTAAGTTAATTTTGGGATATAAAAACAGGTTCACGGGCCAAAAAAGGTTGAGATCCCATAGACTAGAAGGTTTAATATAAGTGGAACCAATTTGACCGTTCAGCCATTTACTCATTTTTGGAGTCCACAGGCAAGTAAGAAGACATGATAATGATCTCCAATCGATGCTATAGATACTTAGCAAAGTCTAAGTGCAAGTCTCCTCTAACCACGTCCTAATAGCGATATTTTGTGAAGAACGAGGGGGTGGATCCATAACTTTTTCCCCAGACGCTCTCCCCTCCCAGCCTCTGCGGATTGACATGCAAAACATTTTGTTGTCTCTTTTAAAAAGTCAGATCAATAATATCTGGACGCTACGGCGGTAAAAACATTGAATTTCTTCACGACAGATAAGTGAATAGAAAATGTCACCAGACATAAGGTATAAAAAGCACCCCCGGGGGGGTTCTGCGTTTCTAATTACAATAGCGGCGCAACCTTCAACTTCAAAAACAAAAATAAATACAAATGTTGGGGAGAGAAAACGAAGAAGAAATGCAAAAAAAACCCCCACTTCCGATACCTCGAGGGTGTCTTCGTCAAAAAAAAAAAGCCCCGAGATTCATCATGGTGCGGAGCGACAACAGTTTTTCCCATTACTGTCAACCGCTCGGGTGTCCCTTCGCGGTGATAGATTTGCCTCTTCGGCAGCGAACAAGCACGCAAACTTTTTTTTCTTCCTGGAACACGTGTCACGCGAGCTGTGAGACATCTCACTCAGCGCCCGCGCCGCTCCCAGACTTCAAGAGGCTTCGGCGTCTCGGAGAGAGAACAAGCAACGTGTCATCCCGTAGGTTTCACATACAACAGGCCTGTCAGATAGACAGCCGGCGGCTCGGAGGAGCAGTCTGCCAGACAGACACGCATGCATGCACGCACACACACACACACACACACACACACACACACACACACACACACACACACACACACGCACGCACATATGAGAATAGAATGGGAAAGTGTGAGTGACAGCTTGTCTAAGTTGAGTGACAGGAGAAGTGGAAGGCTGTCGATGACCTCTGTGATCATTAGAAAGACATTCTGTGGGAGCGAGACAGCTTTTCACAGAGATAGATAGATAGATAGATAGATAGATAGAAAGATATATAGATAGAACGATATATAGATAGAAAGATAGAAAGAAAGAAAGAAAGAAAGACAACTTTGCTGCACACTTATTTAAATACATTTTCCCGTGTTAAAAATGAAATGAAGAGATGGAACAAGTCACATATTTATTTACATTTGATTCCAAATGAAATCTACCTGATGGCTGAAACACAG
>OMKR01110655.1:2158-18475 GCA_900302355.1 Cyttopsis rosea | reverse complement strand
TAGGGAAATATTCAAAGGTCCAGTCAGTCAGCCGGTCGTTCGTTTAACGAGTCAGACAGTCGCGTGGCAGACGGTTCAACTGGCGAATTGTTCCTGTGACGTCCAGTCAACCGGTTCACCACAGTCACATTAAAAATCTGCTGATCCTCAGGGTAAACAGCCGCACAGTCAAAGTAAAACGTATTACAAACGCAACTCATGCGTGCGCATACACACTCAAGATTCCTGTGTAGTTCATTAGAGTTAACAGACTCGAAGGAGAGCTACGAGTGGTGCAGTAGAAAAAAAATCAATACCACGGTGACTTTGATTCATCCGACATCTTTCAACTTTGATTTTGCTCTCCTTGCTCTTACACACACACACTCCGAGACTGCCTCCAAGGCCTACGCATTATTACAATTCAATGTTTCCTATTTGAAGCGATAAAGAGGGGATGAGGGCTTCGGTCGACAGCGGGGAGATGTCAGAGGAGACCTGTGATCTGATCCAGAGGTGACAAAGATGATTGAGATAGGCGAAAGGCTGCTCACCGCGTGTTTCTAATAAAAGTTCTGGGATCCACATCCTCCACGACATCCTCTTTTTCCTCACACGATGCCGCGGTCCCATCTTTTTCGATCAGTTCACATGGATGACTTTAGTTCCAGCATGTTTTGCCCGTAGCCAAACGTCCATAACGGATGTGAGTGATGGGACTCGCCGTCCGCAAAATGATCGAGCGACTAAGAATCTTCTCCACATCTGTGATGCTGTGTGGGAGTGTATCCTAACAGTTAAATCGTATAGCTCTTTTAAGGGATTCTCAGCTAATGTTTCTCTGTGCAAGTTCTCCTCGGCCCACGGCTTCTGTATTGTCAAGGTTGTAGGTAGGTTTGCGGTCACCGGTGCCTCAGTCAACTCGACAAGTGTTTTCGCATAAGCCACAGCATTACAAGTGGACAATGTGCTGAGTTCTCCATTTTATTAATAATAACCTTGTGTGAATCTTGTGCGACTTTCCCTGAATGCAGCCTTTGCACAGCCTCCAGCTCGTATCCTATGTATGCGTGATCGTGTTTAAAACTCTATATTTGTGTTAGGATGTGTAACACTTTGTCCAAACAACCCATTTCGGTTGCCTAGGACCACCATCGCTACAAGGACTCAGAAGTCGTTGATCCCAGTTGAGACTGAAGACCTCTCTTCAGGTTACATTTGGACCCAAAGGCACACACAGTCACCCCCTTCTACCCTTAAGAAACACTCTACTGTGACTCGACTACATAATTTAAATGAAGGGTTTCCTGGTTACTGATGTACAGACGGCTCGACTACTTAGGTCACTGTGGATAGAAACCATCCGCTAAATGACATGATAAGTAGTTCAAGTCCTTCAGCCTATTGAGTCCCATCTGGTGCTTTTGCCTCAAATGTTTTGCTAACTGCTTGTAGTGTGCTTTGCTCGTACTGCCTGCTCTACAGCCACCAGTAATGACCTGCCTGGTCACAATAGAGGAAGAGACAGTTCCACAGCCATGAAGTACCGTTCCTTTTCCCATGGCACTCCAAAGCACATTTGAAGTTCTAGCCACTGCTGCAGTATCACTCAGAACGGCTGGCTCGACATAAATCCATCTGGTAGCACATGCCTTGATACTAGTCAGATATAGAATATCAATTGTATGTCTGACTACTAAGTAGGGTGAGCAGATGTCCAGATCAGTCACGATCTGCTCCTGTGTCCCAAGGAATCTCTGAAATATTCAAACATGTCTTGGTTTTGACAGTTTGCAATATCTAAATGTATTAGTACGCAAGCTAATGTTAGAAAAGCAACCAGATATTTTTCCACCAAGCACCATTGTTCCCATGTTTCCTGTTTGGTTGTTTAACTTTGCAAAATTTCTCTATTCTCTATATTACTGTTGATCATAAATGGCCCTTTTTAGGTTAAAGGTGCAGTGTGTAGAATTTAGTGGCCACTAGCAGTGAGGTTGCAGATTGCAACCAGCTGAATTCCCCTCCGTGTCCGTGGGGGTGCAACATGGCGGCGTCCGTGGTCCCCTCCATAGAGGAGAATCTACGGTGGCCACGAAACTCATGAAAAACCCAAAAGTCCCTCTCTAGATCCAGTGTTTAGTTTGTCCGTTTGTCCGTAGAAACATGGCGGTGCAACATGGTGGTGCAACATGGCGGCGTCCGTGGAAGGGGCTCCAGTCCCCAAGGAGTTGTAAACGGCTAATTCTAAGGTAACGAAAACAATATTCTTATTTTGATGGGATTATACACAAATTAAAACATACTTATGAACACTAGAACATTATATTCCATATTACATCCCATTTCTGCCAAGTCTGTTCTGCAAAATGCCACTCATTTTACCTTTAAAACAATACTTTATTTTCTTCTAATTCAACTGGCTGTACAACTATGCACATAATCTATACAAAGTCTAGACAATATGTTAATGACTGATGCATCTCCTGAGATTAAACATACATTATTTCTATATTTACATGTTATACATACAGTATATGTGTTCACCACAGAGACCTGGTTTGGGAATTTTAAAATCTGGTCACACTCTTATCTCATCTCATATTTCAATTTAGCACCAATCCCATTATTCATTCCAGTCATTACTTATGCATTATCAGTTCATATCCCAGACATCTCGCTGATATTAAGGCCCAGAGCAAAAATACATGACTTCAGTTTGGAATCCGTGCCATCCGCAGTGAAATTTCTAGCTCCAACGCTGCCAAGTAACAGCTAACAATGTTGCGTAGTCTGAGTTTTACACGACACTAAAGTAACATATAAAGATGACAAAAAGAAACGTTGAGACAAAGTAGAATGGTAACAGCTCTGTCTCTGTCTCAGCTCTGACTGTATGTCATTCCCAAGGAAGAGAAACGCTAAAAACTATTGAATTTCTACTGGTTCAGAATTAACAATGTGAACAACCAACTTTAAATGCCTTAAAGAGACAGAGTATGAAAATGCCTGACTTGAATGGGAGAAAAAATGTAATACTGTATTTCCTCCAATATAAACCGGGCCTCTAATTAATGCCGGGGGGCGTGGTCAATACGAACAAATAAAAGCCTGCCCCAAATACAGAACGGGGGAAAAACTCTGATCGGAGGAGCTGCCTCCTGGTAGTCTGAGTTTAGTGGTTGTCTGCTCCAAAGCAGGAAGTGCTGCGTTCAAGGGGAACTCGGAAAACTGTAATTCCCCCGTCGGCTACCACCACAAGTGCAACTCTAGCTCTCTCTTTTTTCATGTTTTACATGTGTTTGCATGGCATAGCACCCAGATAGAAGTTTGATTTAAAATTCATACTAAAGTATGATCAAATATACTTATTAAACAGAGGGAATTAGATATAAAAGCCTGTCTTATAAGCCTATATAAGCCTGCTTCCAATAAAGGGCTGGTACCCTCTGCAGTTGAGGTAAATAAAGGCTCCGGTCTCGATTTGAGGAAATACGGTATATAAATCTGTATCCACAGAAATCCCACTGCAAAAAAACAACAACCACAACAACTGAATATAGTGAATATGAAGTCGCCCTATTCCTCAACAGTACGCCACGATGAGTCTTCACCAGTTCGCAACTGAACAACGAGACAGTGAGGGAATGGGACAAGGTCTGGAGTGACTCACATGAGGTCGTCCCCATAAAGTCACTTCGCAAAAGCAGTCAACGTGTGTACATTTGAAGGACTTTGTGCGCTAGCGTCCCCGGACCACCTCTCGTCCCAAAGGTCAATTTGGCAGTTAGCTTAAGAACAGAAGGAGGGTTAATTAGCCAGAGGGTGACATCAAAAGGCTAACCGATAGGGCAACGTGATCACTCCATTATAGATGAGGCCAGCTTGAGAAGGTATGGTTGCATGGCATCGCATCACCAACATTGGGCATTCCTCGGAATTGGGGGAAGACAAAATAACACGATTATGAAAGACAGAATCAGTACACCAAAAACTAAAACCGAACTAAAATCTGCAAGTAATAAAAATGATAGTGATCTACAACTCTTCCCTCACACATCTCTGGTATCTTCCAAAATTCCACAAGACAGTTCACTTGTTCAGGTCAATACTAAAGAAACAAGTCCTCCTGTCCAACACTTCCTACCGACAACAATGGACTCTACCGCTGTGTTGCTGTCGGTAGGAAGTGGCCCGTTCACATTTTTTTTTTCGTACAGATGACTTGCGGGAACATGACACCACAGCCCTAGCGGGACGCCGGCCTCTACGTCAGCCTGCCCCCGCTACCCTCTCTCCCCGCGCCGCCTCCCGCCTCTGACCGGCCTGAATTATTCAACGGGACACACACAGCATCACCGGGAAGTGTGCCATGGTCGTCAAGGCAACCAATGCCTTCCCGCTGACAAAATCCACGGCGAACACACTCTTCTTATACACACACACAAACAGAATATTTTGCATAGAGATTCTAAATGCTTCATTTGAATGTCATTTACATAAACATCTAAAAAAGATGCAGTTCTTATAATTTCCGTAGCTGTGTACTTTTGTGCCTGATGTACCGATAAAATGTATTTTATCTTTTCTTTCAATTAATGTCTTTTCATTGCTCTTTTCATTCTATAATTTTTTTAAATTATGGCCGTGATCTCATGGAGTGTGTGCGTGTGCAAACACATGGGACCGGCTAAACATCCTTCACATGTCCTGCAAACCCCCCCTCCCCCCACTCCAGCGGAACAAAATGTCAGAAAAATGTCACTTCAAATGTCACAGTGTGATTGTACATTCCAATCTGAGTGTCTCGTGAGCGCCGAGTCTTCGGGGAATTCCCCGGCACTGTGTTTTTTTTGTCTGTTTTGTTTGTTTGTTTTGTCAGAGGGGAGGTGACCTCGGACACCAAAATATCCGCTTGTCCGCCCGTCGTCGAGGGATCGAGCGTCGACGCCATCTGACACCAGTGATCAACTCAACGCCACTGTGATCTAAGGAGAGGAAACCTGGGGGTTTTTTTCAGGTCCTGCAAAAGTAGACCCATATCGGAGAGCAGGTGAGGGAACGGGCTAATTGCAGTGTGCTGACACACACACCCACAGGCTTTCCCTGTCGACCGGTGAACTGACAGCCCCGCATGTGGCGGCTCGTTGGCATGTTGCACGTGTCATTCATATTAAAGATTTATCAGCCCATTAGGCTGTGAGCACAGACGCATTAAAATTGACAGACACCGACAGAGAGAAAACGACAGACACAGAGATAGAGTGAGAAATGAAAAGGGGTATGGGGAGAAATATAAAATTACATTTGAGATTTGAAAGAATTTTCAGACCAGCGAAAAGCAGTGGTGCTGGAAGGCGAAGAAGTGTAAAGGGAAAATCAGATTTGTGTGCGTGTGTATGTGTGTGCGTGTGTGTGTGTGAGAGAGATTATGAATCATTGAGGACAGTGCAGGTGTTGTGTTTTTTCGAGGATTGTGTAAACAGACTGACACAGACACCCCTGTGGCCCCCAAATCTGTTCGCTTGCCGCGGCCAGATAACGGCAGCAGTGTCTGTGTGGGTGTGTGTGAGCATGTGTGTCTGTGAGTGTTTTATTACAAGTTATGAGGATGAGGCACACAAATGCATACACAGCACACAAATATAAACCAATGTGTGTTTGTGCAATCTAGAACACAAGCACACAGGCTGAATGAATAGGTGAATAGGTCAACCATCGGCCATCGCAGATATACACCAGAAAGTAGACACATCCCCTTGACCACATATTAGAACTATATGGAAGAACCGGCGTGCATATTTTCTAGGGGTGGGACTCTTTGGGAATCTCACGATTCGATTTAAAATCGATTCTTGATTCATCACGATTCTCAATTCGATTAGATTCCCATTTGACTACAGTAGACACTAGTGTAATACATCCCAATCCCAAAAAAGAAGAACACAATCAAAAACTTAAACCTTGAATAAATTGGATTTACTTATACTTCACCTTCAATTATGGAAATAACAAGCATTTCAAGTATATCAAAATATACTTAACAGTAGATCAGCTCTTCTCAGGTTTCTAGAGCAACACACCTCTTAACACATACTGCAGATGCAACAGCTGAGTGTGTCTTGGTACTGAGCATGTAATGAACATGTAACTGGCAGTGTAGTCCTCTGCAATAATTTGAAAAGAGCAATTCAGCCCTGGTACAAATGGCAACATTTCAAACAAAAAAAAAAACACTGTTGCTTAGATAAAACTGGTAGCAGCATTTTTCATCTACAATTCCTCAGCAACTTCAAATGAAATCAAACAAATGAAATCAAACAAGGACTGCTCCATTTAGCTCCAAAGTGCTGTAGTCAGATCAAACAAGAACTCTGCTACATTTAGCTGCAAAGTGCTATGGTCAGTGGTTGACTTTGGAAATGTGGACTGTGGAGTGTCCTTTACTTTCCATCACTGGCTGGAATGTCTAGGTTCTTTTGGAGAAATAGAAGCTGGTCGGCACATTGTCCGTTGCAGTATTCTCAGAAACCACGGGTGGCAGTAGAGAGAAAGTACCGTGTGAAGCCGGAAGCAGTAAATGAAGAAGAGAACGCGAAACAGCAAACATGGCTGCACGCACAGCGTCGGAGCTTGTTTATGCCGAGGAGGAATCGCTATTTATGGAGGTTAAATCGACAAAAGCGCCAAAAAGGAGCTGGTCTGTCGGCCTGTTCCATACAGACACAGGAGAGGGGGGGTGAACTCATGTCCTGCTCAGCATTTTATTAGAGAGGAACTTACTGAACTATGGAACGGAGTCACGGTGTGTAATTATTCTCCCTCATTACAAGATTCTCTAAAAGGAAACTGTACATAAATACCAATAAAAACGTTCCCTGTTATTTGTAAACTGAACTTTACAGCGACCCTGTAAATCTACAATAAAATCACAAAACCTGAATGAGCTGTTTGCGTATAATATTTTGTCTCTGCGTCAAAAAGTAATTGGTAGACTTGGAATTTCACATCTGAATTGTGCTGCGGATCAGTTCTGGCCAACATATCAGCAATAAAACAGCAAAACGCTGATCTCCCATTGCTTCCAATGCATTTCTTTCAGGGAACGCCCCTCGCGCCAAGACAAAAGCGAGCCGACCGTTTATAGTTCTTAGGAGAACATGAAACCACATCACAATTTAAAAAATCGATTTTTGGAATTTGAAAATCGATTTTGAATCGTAAAAGACAGAATCGATTCTTACGTGAATCAATTTTATTCTGCACCCCTATTTAACATGTTGATACAAAGCGTTATTATTGTATGTATTTCTCCGATAAAGGCCCGTATTTAAAAGTAACAATATCGTAGGATTGCTGTAGTCTGGAACGTGGAGTTGGACGTACGGTCTTTCCCATTCCAACAATTTTAGGGCTGGAATAAATCTCCAAACCGAATGTCAAACAAAACATGTTCACAGCTTCCCGCCGTATAATACTTACACAAATTGAGTGTAACATATGGGTCTTGGTCACAGAATCAATGTGTTCTTCTTCCTGGGCTTTCAGAAACTAAACAATCAAAAAGGTGCCATTTCCATGATCACTTCTAACTTTACAGCTGTGCCTTTGAGCGAGTGAAAACCCCATTAAATCCAGCTACTCCTTGAGACATTTGAAATGCATTGCGGTTCAGTGAGAGTGACAAGAACAGCGTATGAGTGTTGCTTTGAAAACTATGTCGGCCTGAACAGCTTTATACAGAAGAGCCCCATTCTGACTGTGAGCCAAGTCCTCCACATAATAACACCACCAGCATCACCTAACAGATTAGGAGGCGTCTTAACTTCTATACATTTACTTCTAAGCTCCTATTGGGCTCTCAGCAAGGACTTTGATGGGCGAATTCACAAAGAATGGATCGCGGCCGCTGATCGCACCATGAATTGCACATCACTTGCAACCGCTATCTGACTCGTCTCAACGTCCGATTCACAAAAGATGTTGCGCTAATGATATGATGGCGCGAACACGCCCATAACGTTTTGCTGCCGAGTGCAATTTGTCCTTGTTTTGCGACTGGGGGCTAGGGCGTGTGGTGGCCGGGGCCTCCCCCCGCATCGGAATTCCGACTTTATTCTCAAAACTTAATTGTGACTTTAAAGTCGAAATTCCGACATTATTCTTGAACGGTTCTTTCGGCTTTATTCTCGAAATTTCGACTTTAAGCTCGATACACAGGGTTTTTGTTTTTTTACGTGGCCCCAATACTCTTCCATATATAATAACTAGGGATGCACCAATATCGGTATCGGGGCCGATACTGTGCTCATGTTTGTTGTGTCCCTACTAAAACTGAGTGAGGGCTTCAGGTTGCATTCTATTGAAAGTTGGTGACAGTCCCATATTCTATTTTACTGGAACTCAGGGACAGTTTCATGTTCTAGTATTGTTCCATAGTGAATAATGAACATTAATAAACACACAGTGTCAAAATCAGCAATCTCACTACTCAAGTACTCATATAGGTACTAGTAGGTACAAGTACCCAAAAGTAAGTACTCGTACTCGTACTTGGTCTGAAGAAAATGGTGTCGGTGCATCCCTAATAATAACCTTATTTTTCATTAATTCTTTTCTAGTTTTTTTTCTCATGTATTTAAAAAAATGACGTATACTGTAGGGGAGCTTTATTGATTTCTTTTTCACTCCAATTAAGAAAAATGGGTTTGTGCGGCGCTGTCCATGGTCCTGAATCTTTAGGCCAAGGCCCAGTGCGTCAGCTGTAGTTCAATGGCAATTTTGACCATTTTATCACTATTCCCTATAACTTTTAGTTGTTTTTTCTATATCTTTTGAGTTTAATAGGACTTATGGAACTGTTTTTGTCAGTGTTTGTAACCCCTTTTTTGTACAATAAATGATTCAAAATTTCAACAAAGTTGCTTTTGGAGTTTGTTTTGAAAACCACCACGGACTGCTACCCGTTCAAGGCATCGCTACCTTCGGATGCTGTGACGGAAATAATAATTACAATAATAATGTCAAAATATTTACAGATCACTGGGCGTGCCACCCCTTGTAATTGCGCTTCAGTCACCACCAACTCTCTGAAGACTCTAATTTCACTCTGTGTGTGGCTATGAATGCTGGTGTTGGACTTTTTTTGCAATGAGGCATAGAAAGGGGCCAATTTTGCGCCAAATGTCTTACCAAATTGAAATATGTGCAAATAGCACCGTAGCACCGAGACACTATTTGCTTGGCAGCGCAGTTAGAGGTGCATTTCACACTTTGCGGGTGCTTTGAGAATTTCACGGTGTCTTTTTGGTTTAGCAGCCACAAAAAACGCTCAATCCTTTCATGAATTCACCCCTGAGTGTGTTCGTTACTGTGCTCTTTCATGTAAACCCTTGCTGATTGCAAATGGAATAACGTATGGGAAGCGAACATTTCAACATTTGATTAAAAAGAAGATCTAATGCAGTAGTGATGGTTTTATATGGCCACAAAGTGCTATGTTTTTTAATAGAATGGATAAAGCTACTATTGTGAGATTTATGATAATGTTAAGGGGAGGAGGCTGTTTCTGTTGTCCTGGCTGTTTCCTTGTTTTTGCCCCTAACACAGAAAATCCCCCTAAACCTTAAAAAATAAAATATATTATATTCTGAGGAGATATAGCCCTTCTTAAATATAATTCTGCTTTTAAAATCCATGACATATTGCACACTGTTTCTATCAGTTGGCACATTTCTTGCTATCTTATGGCCCAGTGGGCCCATCCACTTGGCAGAAGCTGTGGGTGGGTGGTGAGACCCCAGGCACAGCAGGATAATCAAATATACATTACAGGCTGCTCCGGCCCCAGTATAGAAACCTAGGCTCCCATGTGTTAATTTCAATCCTCAATGTAATTTTAATCTGTACAGTTACAGTGGATCTGGGGGGAGTCTAACAGCCATTTAGGTGACACTGTACCTGGATGTGTGCTTGAGGACAGAGGCCTTTCAGGGCCCTAATTCTTTTGTCAGCACAAAAGACAGTCATGCTCTCAAACGCTCTTCAGGGACCCACTAACAATACAGACTGATTTTAAAATCATCTGAATAATGACGCCTTCGGCCAAGGGACTCGTTTAGGGCCAAATTGCTGCTTGTGTTGGTCTTTAGTCCATAATTAGGTCAGAATGCAAATGCTGGCATTGTGATGTGAACCCACAAGGATTCCATGCCGCGCTTCAGCTCCAGTATTTAGAGTGTATCCGCGTGTGTCTGTAATGATTCATGGAGCCCCTCTAGTGCTATTGAGCCTGAGACGAGACAGCAATGGGATACAAGCTTGTTCACAACTTCATATCCTTATCAAAATGTGTGCACTGTGGCACAATGTGAGTACCATTTCATGCAGCATTCAGTTGACTGTAATTATTGTCACTGTGGCAGCCCTAATAAATGCCGCTCCACTAGTGGAGGGAAGAAAGTTTGAGAACTCGGTGGCGTCCACCTTACACCTTCACCTCCCTCTGGCATTCACTCCATTTTCCTTCTCCAGACCCCACTCCAGATTATGTCTCGTTCTCCAGCAACCCCTTCTCCTCCTCTCCCTCGTTTACCCCTCTCTTCCTCTGCACCGCCCCAACAAACACACACACACACACACTCACACACACACACACACACACACACACACATATCCTATCTTTCTAACTATTGATCATTAGCCAGTGTAGGAAAGAGAGGTGTAATTATGGTGCCAGACTGGTCTGTCAATTCTGCTCAGTGCTGCGCGACGAGCACTAACCCTCACAAAGGCCTAATAGGGCCTCACACTGTAACCAGGCACACCTGGGCAGCAGGGGGAAGCAGGAGAGAGGCTGGCTCCACAATGTACCACGTTTATATCGGAAAAGTCTAACAAAGGTTATAGAATTCTCCAGTTGGCTTCAGCTATTTGTGTTAAAGTGGATGCATGTGTGCATGTACAGTATTTTGTACATTTTGTTTGTTCTTTGAGCGTGCATGCATGTATGTGTCCAACCACTGTGAGTCCCTGAGACACATCAAATTAGGAAGACTGAACAAACCTTGTGTGCTAATGCCTACTCACAAATGGTTGTCCTTTGTGGCCATGTAAGGCCGATGCTGATACAGAGTTTTGATCGACTAAACCATTGTAACATCTCAGTCACTGCCCTCTTGTTGACTCGGCGTCTCTCTTGTCTCTCCTCCAGAGAAAGTTAGTATGCTGTCAGCATTGATCGCTCCCTTCAAGTACATGAGCCCGGGGACCCACAGCACGGAGGATGAGGACAGTTTCAGTAAGATGCCTGTTTCTTTCTCTCTTTCTCTCTAACACAGCACCGCTCCAACTCTCTCGACGGCAGGTTTCAAATATCAAAGTGATCCCTCTTGTCCCCAACACTCATAATTTGGGTCAAGTACAATTTTGCTGTGTGATTAGTCATTGATGTCACATTGTTCAATATTATCTCAGTTTGCTATAATATTGTGAAAGTGACACGTTGAATATCAATTCAGATCTCCTGCCATGAATAAGTAATGATATAGTTGCACGCTAAAAGGATTAAACTGCTGCAGTAACTAATAGCAAGGCATAGAGTCTTGGTGTCTTGCTAGTGTGCCGCCTCTCACCGAATGTCAGCACCCGATCTGTGTGTCCCATTTCACCATTAACATTCTTGTGACAAGATCTGAACGCCCTATTTTTGTTCATTTCCCATCAGAAATGCAATACGCCACCACTTGCCCGTAACTAGGTTTGAAGAGCGTGTCGCAACTGTTCAGACTTTGTCCTCACAGAGGATAGAAGTGTGAAATAATGCAGGATGCTGACAGATCTTTCATCCTTCCGCACAAAGTGAAGCTCTCAGTGCAATCCCCCCATTACAGAAAGGATTGATGCTTTGCATTGGCCACAGGGACAAATGTTTCCCACTTAGGCCATAGACTCAGAACCAATTTAGGGGCAGATTACAGAGTGATTTGGCAGATAGAGTCCTCATTTTTTGAGGATTTGTATTTGTATTTTAAAACCCTTAAATATCATAGCTGAGTAGCATGAAGTTGCATCATCTCAGGAAAATGATTTGTTCATTTCCATTTTATTGTGTATCAAGTGTCTCAATCTTTCACAGGAGACATTCCTCGATTCATTTGACTCTTCGCAGGATAGATATAAAGCCCTCAGACAGTGATGACTGCAACCATTATGTTCTGACTTGTGTTATGACACTGAAATATGCTGCTCTTTCTTTCCTATTCTTATTCCAGGCACCAGCAGTGCAGAGGTAAAAGAAAACCGCAACGTCGGTAACTTAGAGGATCGTACATTTGCACCCAGCGAGCGCCAGTCCCATTTTTGCTCTGAGCCATCGAGAGGTGGGACTTCAGGTGTGAAGAGGAAGCGCCCACTGGAGGAAGACAATAACGGTCACTTGTGCCAACTCCGCCTCATCTATAAGAAACTGTCCTGGTCAGATACACCAAAGAATGCCCTGGTGCAGCTCAACGAGCTGCGACCAGGCCTCCAGTACCGCATGGTCTCCCAGACCGGGCCCGTCCATGCCCCAGTGTTCTCCATCGCCGTAGAGGTCAACGGCCTGACTTTTGAAGGCACAGGCCCCACAAAAAAGAAAGCCAAGATGCGAGCCGCTGAGCTGGCCCTCAAGTCCTTTGTGCAGTTCCCTAACGCCCCGCAGGCCCACCTGGCTATGGGAAGCCTCTCCAACCCTTCGGCTGACTTCACATCTGACCAGGCCGACTTCCCAGACACGCTCTTCAAGGAGTTTGAGTCATCGTCATGCTCCGATGGCCTCTCTCTGTGCACGTCGGCGTCCGAGAGCGAGCTTCTCTCCAGCGAGTTACTGAGACATGGTCGACTGCTCCAGCATACTTTGGACCTGATGGTGGAGGCCCAACAGAGGCTGGGTGGGATCATTCCAGAGCCAGAGGCGCCCAAGAGCCCTGTGGCGCTGCTCAACGAGCTCCGGCCAGGACTACGCTACGCCTGCCTGTCGGAGCGAGCCGAGGGCCGGCGGCTGCGTAATTTTGTGATGGCGGTGCGTGTGGATGGACGGATATTTGAGGGCTGTGGACGCAGCAAGAAGCTGGCCAAGACCCAGGCAGCCCAGTGTGCTCTTCAGGCCCTCTTTAACATCAAAACAGCTCCTGAGGGGAGGACAGGCATCAAAGCCAGCAGGAAGAGTTGTCCTCATTTACCCCAGGTGAGTACAGACTCCATGCCGCTGCCAGCCTTCAGCTTAGCATCATTGGCAGCCACTTCACTTCCTACAGGGTCCTGTAATGACCAAATCAGCAGGATAGCCAAACACCTTTCAACACATAATTAAGGAGAAAAGAAGATATGGGCTAGAAAGAGTAGGAGATGAAAGGCGGAATGCTGACGGCACTGATAAGGGTTGTGTGTAAGCAAGCTGCCATTTATTTTTGGGCCCAATGACGTGAGGGTGCATATGTGTGTGTGTGCATTTACATGTGGGTACACATACAAATACATGTGTTGCAAGGCCTGGGCATTGGATAAACAAAATCTGCTCATTGATCTATTCACACAGAAAAGCATGTAAATGAAGCTAATTATTGTCCTTGTGTGTGACTCAAGAGAAATCGCCATGACTCCCAAAATGAGTTTTATTTTTCCCAGCCCCATGTTTGTTGAGCTATAATTGGGAGAGTTTTGTAATTTTGCAATCTCTTGTTTCCTCATGTGTGGCATCTCAGTGTCTACAAACATTAATTCAATCTGTTGCCCAAAGGAGATAGAAAAGCAAAGAGCAAATCGACAAACAAACCACCGAGCCCAATCCCGAGCTCATTTACCCAAATATGTAAATAGCAATCAGAGCGAGGAAACCTAGTTTTTCAAGGAACTTGAGAAAATTGGCCAACCCAAAGTCACAGTGGCTGGATTGGCTGGCACTTGTTGAAAGCCATTTAAAACTAAATTCAGCAGCAAAAAGTCATCTAGAGAAAAACTAGAGTAGAGTCTGCTGCCATTCATCCTCCATTTAGTAATAATATAGTGATAATATACTCTTAAATACAAGACACAGTATGGGATACACCACATACATTACTCTTTCTTCTTCAAGTTTAGCATTTAACTTTGTGTATAAATGGAAAAATTAAG
Source organism: Cyttopsis rosea (assembly GCA_900302355.1). Taxonomy (NCBI): domain Eukaryota; kingdom Metazoa; phylum Chordata; class Actinopteri; order Zeiformes; family Parazenidae; genus Cyttopsis; species Cyttopsis rosea. The sequence continues at coordinate 4,345 of OMKR01110655.1, read as the reverse complement.
CTAAATGTCCACAGCACTGTAATATTGTTTATCCCCTCAAGGCTTATGTTGGCACAAACGGTGTTATGTTTCTCTGTGTAGGCCACGAGTCATATTAACATTTTTTTTTTTTACTGTCTCAGAGAACGTCTCTCGTGAGAGCGTCTTTCCCCCCCGTGCGCCACATCAACCCAACAAACCTGCACATGTTTGCCCGGGAGAAATTTTTTCTCTTTTCTCCATTGCCTCCACGGTGCCTAAAAGGATTTTAAGAGGATTTGCCTCACCCGTTTAGTTACAGAAACTCTCGCTTATGGAATTTCTTGAAAGTCAGCTGTGCTGTCTGCTAAACTTAAGGGGCTGTTTTTTTGTTTGTTTTTGGCACAGGACAATAGCACACACATGTAAAGATTTGCAAGTGTGTTGAAGTATCGCAGTGGGATTTGTCTGTGGATTTGTCCATAACACACACACACACATTATACATTATATATATATATATATATATATATATATATATACATATATATACATATATATACATATATATACATATATATATTTATGACATGTGACTTTGAAATAGATTTTTGTCCAGTATAAGTAAAAGTAGTTCTCCAAATTAACAACTTGAGGAAGACTAAGAATATGGAGTGAGATTTATCTTATAAATGATTAATAACTGCACACATAAATAAATGCAAACAAAATTCACAAATGTATACAGCACAGCAGCATGTAAATAAATGATTTTCACAAATGTATTTTCCTTTCCACAGTCTTCAAGCTGAAGCGTGTATCCTAAAATAGTGTCGTGTATTTTGATTGGCTGAAGCTGCAGCTCGAGGTCTGTCGCAAATCTTTTTTTTTTTTTTTATGTTGCAAGACTGGCCCAATATAATGTAATTCAGTGAAACGTACATTATTTACTTACAGATAAGCTGCTGGTAAAATCCACTCTGAAAAATACAATTTCTTCAGAATATTACTTCATGTAACTACTGTAGTTACTACCCACATGAGCATGCCCAGGGCTGGCTGCAGGGGCAGCCACTGACCAGACTGAAGATGTGAGACCAGGTAATATGGTGGAAGCCAAATGGAGCCTGGGGCCAGCGCTGTGCCAAGCTGTGTGTGCCAACTATAGGTCAGTTTGCCTTTCCCAGGAATTCCCTCCAGCTTTAGCCGTTGTGGTAAACACTCAATCCTGTGTAAATGTACAATACTCGATGGTAACAATAATTACAACGACTGTACGGCTGTAGCAAGAGACTTTGAACGAGACATTTATATATCCAGCCTCTTGTGAGGAAATAACATGGACAGTCTGACTAAGAAGCGAATGTCCTTCCAAGTGGCCTTCTAATTGGCCATGCAGTTACTGAAACAGCGGCACCATTAGAGACAAAAACCTCCGCAGAAGCCCTGGTGTTCAAGACTGAACTAAAGCTATTAGAGCATCCCTTCTCTATCCCTCCGAGCAGTAGAAGATTCGGGTCAGTTTAATCATTGCCTATGGCGGTTGTAACCTTCCAGACACAACCCCTTGACTGATTAGTTTGGCTTCCTAAATTATAGCAGGTGACACAAGCAGTAAAGCCCAGACAGGGTCAGAGGCTTATGCATTCTGGCCTGTTGTTAGCAATGTGGAGGTGGCGGGGAAGACAGAAATAGAGAAATACTTGTACTGTGGAATATACTGTAGAAAGGAAGACTGGGTGCCGATGATACCAGTGGCAGATGGTACCAGTGATTTGGACTGACAGCAAGAATTTCCTAAAATGTAAAAAATGATGTCTTCTCTTTAAAATTGTGAATTGTAAATTTGTCTATAGGAAGCGGTTCTCATCAGCGTGCTGGCAGGCAGCTCTGAATACGGCACCTCTGCCTTATTTAAAGCTGCTACAGTGAACCTAGAAAGCGGCAGAATAATCCTGACACCCGTATTACCGCGTGGAACGATTACCATGCTGTTCAGAGGTTGATTTGCCACTTAATCTCTCATCGCCGTGACAACGCTCTGCGGCGTTGCCAAGTCGATCGAGCCCGAGAGTTGAGCGCCCGGCGCCCGGGAAGCGGCGAATCAGCGTGACTAGGTGGAAGGACGGAGCTAAGGTCAACGGTCAGGCTACAGTGAGAATTTAGCAGTGTGCCACTTTGGATTAAGGTCTGTTTCATAAAAAAAAAAAAGAAAAGGGGGGGGGGCAA
>OMKR01110654.1:1217-15016 GCA_900302355.1 Cyttopsis rosea | reverse complement strand
TCAAGAAGTTTGTGACCGAGTCAAATGCAGTCGCCCAGCTGAAGGGACTAGAGGCCGCGTTAGTTTTTGTAGAGAATGCACATATAGCGACCAGGTAAACCATACCCACACCACAAAACAAAGTTGATTGATTCTGGTGGCTATTTGCTCTTAATGCTTCCTTTGGTAATAAAACGTTTTCTTATTTTTACGGTTTTACGGTTGTGTGCAGAACGGTGGGAGAGGTTGTGAGCGGTGTGGTGTGCAAAGTATTTAATCAGCCCAAGGCCCGGGCCAAAGAGATGGGCTGTGACATCTGCCTCATGTACATCGAGATTGAGAAAGCTGAAGTTGTGCAGGAAGAGCTCATTAAGGGCCTTGACAACAAGAACCCAAAGATTGTTCTAGCGTGTGTGGAAACCATACGGAAAGCACTCTGGTGAGCCTGTAGTGGAAGTCAATATAAGCAATGCATTATGTAGAAATTGTGCAGTGTCTTTGTAAATCTCTTCTGTGCTTTACTCTAGTGAATTTGGAGCGAAGACTGTTACCCTGAAACCCATCGTAAAGGTTTTGCCAAAGTTGTTTGAGTCCAGAGAGAAGGCGGTGAGAGACGAGGCGAAGCAGCTGGCCGTTGAGGTTTACAGGTGGATCCGAGATGCTCTGAGGCCTTCTCTTCAGAACATCAGCGCTGTGCAGGTCAGCCCCAACCTTCCCCAGTATACCATCAGACTGCTATCAAATCAGTATCTCCAATGATCGTTTTTAATCTATTGCTTAAGCTTATTTAGAGAAGGAAACATGTGCTATTTGATGTGGTTGATAATCCTTCTAACCACTGTCCATGCTTAAATGTTATAAATGTACTTTCATTTGGATACCTTGAGTGGAGTAGATTAGTAGAGGAGTGGATTCATTTGAATCAGTTTATGTTAGGCGTGTCTAAGATAAGAACACTTTATTAATCTCCCAGAGAGAAATGCATTTCAAATTCATTGTGTTTCAGTGCAGTTGAGAAAGGGGTGCAAATTTAAATGAGATGAGAAATAAAACATATGTACACAAGTTAAGATGAAGTAGCACTATGCTCATTAGTGGCAAGTGGCAGTTAGTCTACAATAAGTACAAGTTACAGTATTGCAGCACTACAGTCTATTAATGTCCTGAAGCTCAACCTTCTAGATTCAGTACTTAATACTTATGATACAGATTTTTATAATGAACCAGTCTCATTTTATCTGTTTTCCCGCTACAGTTAAAGGAGCTGGAAGAAGAGTGGGTTAAAGTGCCGCCAGGCGCTGCCAGACAGAGCCGCTTCCTTCGGTCCCAACAGGACCTTCGTGCCAAGTATGAACAGCAGCAGCAGCAGCAGGAGGAACTAGGAGGAGACGACCAGGATGGTGGTACGTTTCTCGATCACTCCACTGTTCAAATACAACTTGCACACTTAACGCTGAGTTGTTTAAAAAGGAAAGTGTTTCCTGCTTTTAGAAGAAATCGAGGACTCCGCCCCGCAGGTGGACCCCTACGAACTCCTGGAGCCAGTAGACATCCTCTCCAAACTGCCCAAAGACTTCTATGAAAAGATCGTAAGCTTCAGTTTCCTTGTTTAGAAAAGGCTCCTGCACATCTCTGTGCCACCGATTAATTAACCTTTGTTTTAAAAAATATTTCTTGGCAGGAAGCAAAAAAATGGCAAGAGAGAAAAGAAGCACTCGAGGCTTTGGAGGCTCTTGTTAAAAATCCCAAATTAGAAGCCGGGGATTATGGGGATTTGGTACGCGCCCTCAAGAAGGTATTGCAAATGGTTTGCTGCGTCGTGTTTTGATTGAATTGTGTCGTCCATCTGTTAACATGAGACCACATATCTGGGATTTTGGTTATTATGATATTGTTAAATGTTGTCTTTAAGGCTGCATTTCATTACTAATTGTTTCTCAAATATGTATTGTGCCTAAATCTCTTATGAAAGCACCAATCTCCACCCCCAAAATATTGTAAATGATCATAATCGTAAAATAATCATTAATTGAGAAGAATATAGTGATTTAGTCAATATTACCTAACCATACTGTACATAAAATCTTCCATTTTTGTCTTTAAGGTTATCGGTAAAGACACTAATGTGATGTTGGTGACACTCGCTGCGAAATGCTTGGCTGGACTCGCTGCTGGTCTCAGGAAGAAGTTTGGGATGTACGCTGGTCATGTGAGTTCTCTTGATTGCTCAGCAAGCACAAAATAAAGATTATATTATAAATTATATTATAACGATTTCCTTTTCATCAAGGTTGTTTCCACTATACTGGAGAAGTTCAAGGAGAAGAAGGTCCAGGTGGTCCAGGCTCTACAGGAAACTATTGATGCCGTCTACCTGACTGTAAGTCACCATGCTCAGTTATGTCTTTAATGAATTTCATTTTTTATGCCTTTCTATCAAGTTATTACAAAGATAGCTGTAAACATGGCACTAAAAAGAGAGCTTTTGGGTTGTCTATTGCATCTCATAATCCTCATTAATACAAAAAGATATGTCTGTATTATTCCATCTACCATATTGATGTGTTCAAGATCTCTTGTACTGTATTTAATTGCCCATTTAGAGGCAGGATGAGGGTGTTAATGGAGGCCCTCTTGCTTAAAGCTGGGGCCGCATTACGTGATTAAAAATAATAATAATAATCAAATTTATGACAATTTTTTTTGTTGTGAACGACAATGAAAAGATTAAGCGGCGCACATTTAACGACATTAGCAGATTTTCAATGTCTTCTGCGCACACACATAGTACAGCACGTCTTTGAGGAGCACAAATCTAAAGACGGAGAACAGACTAACAGAGTTTTGTGGTACTCCAGCACTCACAAGAATGTATCTTCTTGCAATATTTTGACCAAAACAAATATGGATGCTGTACAGCTTGCTACTGTGGTTGTTTGTGCAGAGAGCTTGCAGTGCAGACATCATACACTAATTAGACCCTCAGGAGTCTCCCACAAGTCGCTCCTCCATTTCAGAAGTCCACACTCGGCCACTTGCCGCGGTCTTTGGCTTCGTGGAGGCACACAATCTCATTGGCTGTTGAAAATTGCTGTTGTGATTTGAGGCTTGGACACGCATACACCAAATGATTTTTGGAAAGTCTAGCTCTGATAAAATCAAACATGTGTGATTTGAATCATGACCTGGCCGATTGGGATCGTATAGACGAGTCTTCCACTCACACGCGTCAATGTAGCCTGGGAACCAGACGAATCTCCGAGCTCATGTTTCATTTGCTCTGGCAGATTGGTCTGGCCACTCTCGCATTCAAACCGATTTCCACCCGACTACTTTATGGTCCGGCCAATCGCAACCGTTTATCTAATATGGTGCAGGTTTGATACAATGGCGATGTTGGTTGTACAGTAGGTCTATCCAATTGCGTCCAGAGACATTTTGGTCTGCGCCTGTTGAATATCGAAAATTAACGGAGGTTCCAGACCAATACGCATTTGCGAATTGGTCTGGCGATGCCAGGTTTGATTCAATACATATTCAATCTGATATTGATGAGATGGCTCATGATACGATTCTATTACGATTTTATTATACCATCTGACCTGCATTACAAAACATTTCACAGAAATTGTCTAATTTGAGAAATATCATGAATATTTTAATACATTTGTGACTATGGCTGTATTTTAAGCAGGAAATGGTTGCATAACTTCCAAATAACATTGTTACGTGGTCACGGTTGTACTATTTGCTCATTTTATTTGTATAAATTGTTGTTAAACTCCAGACCACTCTCCAAAATCTGAGCGAGGACGTTTTAGCGGTGATGGACAACAAAAACCCCTCCATAAAGCAGCAGGCCTCCCTGTTCCTGGCCAGAAGCATCCGTCTCTCCACCGCTGCATCACTGCCCAAGAGCCTGGTCAAACCTCTCTGCGCTGCCTTGCTCAAGGTTCGACACCGATGACTATTCTGTTTCGGAGAATTAGAAAGCTGATGTTCAGTCTCAGTGATTTGAGATTTGTCTCCGGCAGCAAGTGAACGACTCCACCCCCGATGTGCGTGACGCTGCATTTGAAGCTCTGGGAACCATGATGAAGGTTGTCGGAGAGAAGGCTGTTAACCCCCTCTTGGCTGACCTGGATAAAGCCAAGCTCGACAAGGTAAGCTTCCTTCGACTAAACTAATTCTCCCTGTTGTGCAGTCAGTTTTGTTTCTTCAGTTTTAGAACGATGGTTCCGATCTGATGTCAATCCAATGTTCCGATTGTTTCTTCAAATGGGAAAGACTGTTGTAATGCCCTTTCATGACTGGTCTGAATGATTCTGACAATACTACGTATCTTTCTTTACTTGGATGTGTGTAGCTGCAGGGCTTGCTCCGTTGTCAACCAATTTTCATAGGTGTTAAAAAAAAAAGTTAAGAACGTTTTGTTTTAAAACTGAAAAGTAGTTATACTGGCATTGATTTACTAAGTAAAAAAATTGTTACACAATTGAGATCAGCTTTTTGGCAACCACTTCTAAAAGTTGTTGTCTTGCCCTAAGCAGTTGTGATACAAAGCATACTACTTATAATGCTACGGAGATGACCACCTTCCAAACAGGCACTCTGGGCCAAACCTCGTTTTGCAAACAAAGTGGGTTTATGTTCCATTTGGTCGCCAATAGCTGGCAGTATTTCCTAAAGAATTGCAAGTCTTACTGACACAAACTTGAGGAGTAATTTAAAAATGAGGGGAATTGTTGGTGTTTTGTTTGTGAGCATGTTGGAATAACCACCACAGCTCACAGTTCTCAATGATGAAGGAGAAAAAATCAGAGCCTCAAATTTTCTAGCAGCCATTTTTTTTCCAAAACTTGCCCCTCAACTGAAGAATGAAATGTGAATCACTTATTATGTTTCATTCAGGCCGCCTCTTCATGTTTTGTTGTTTGGGTTCATTTAAGTAATTTGTTTTATTTTATTTCGGTTTGTGTTTTAGGTAAAAGACAGTGCAGAAAACATGGAGCTGGTTGGAAGAAAGAAAGGAGATGAAAAGAAATCTGTCCCTGTACAGCCAGCGCCTGTGGCTTCCTCCAAGTCCTCAGGACCCCCCAAGAAGGATCCTCTGTCCAAGGTGAGGCTACGTTTATCTGACCCATCACTCACTGGCCAAAGTAAATCCAAGAGGTTATAACCTGTTATGCTTCTGATTGGACTCATGGGTTTGCCTCATATACATGGAGGGTAAATTGATAAATGTATTAAAATTTAAAGGTGTTTACTAAGCAAGTAAACAGCTAGAGGATCGTTAAACTATAGACATCGCTACTTGGTGATGGCATAGCAGTGTCCATTTGGAGCGCTGCGTTGTATGTTAATTTATGAACCACATCAGGGCTGGTGTTGCTGTATGGTTGGCTTTCAACACTCTTTTTGAGAAATTAAAAACCGTTGCGTCTTTTTTTTCTTTCTTCTCCGCTCCCTACTACAGTTGGGCTAACAGTCATTTTAGAGAGGTCCTACATGTTTGTGAATGTGACCTTTAATCTATCAGAAAGCTATTGATGCATCGGTTTTTGCGTGCTCTATGACCTCTGACCGTCAAACAGATCTACCCGCCTGAACCTAAACTAAACTAAACTAAACTGAGTCTAAAACGTTTGTCTGTGGCAGCCATTTTGTTTGGACTTTCGGAACTCTTTTGTTAATTTTGAACAATAAAGGTCCAAAGAATCCAATACAACTGGTTTGGTGGAATTTGGACAAATGGCCTAGGAGGAGACGTCAAAGGTAGGCTTTTCAGAATGGAAATGGTGAAGTTGGAAGTCAATTTCTCTTGCAAATCTATTTGCCATGAAGAGCTGCATCATCTGACACCACACACATGACTGTAGGTCACACTGCATGGGAGATTTGGTGTGAATGTTGCATCATTCTGATAATGACTGTAGTGCCCCCTGTGGGTGGATATGTGCAGGGTTTTTTTTTTTTTTCTGGTTCATTTTGACCCCTTGGACTTTCCATCCACCCAGTTCCATGAAGATTGGACAAATACAACTCCGCCTTTAGGCTCGTGAATGTTGATTGGCCTGTGGCGGCCATTTTGTTTTGACAATCGACATCTTTCTTGAGCCAATAGAACCTTCAGCCACAAGTCTGAAGTTGGTTGCGTTAAAAATCGGACACATGGTCTAGGAGCAGTGACCATTTTCTAGTATAGTGCCCCCTTTAGGCCAACTTGAGGCAACAAGTGGCAGTAGATTGAGTAGAGAAGACTGGACTTGGGAAGTTTTGGGGAAAATTGGACCAAGTGTTCAGAGGATACACCTACTTCCTGTTTATGAGGCGATGTCGCCAATACGTTGGTACCTGTGGCGGCTATATTGAGAGGAATTTCAAAGCTCTTGTGATAATTAAAAAAAATGGGAGTGCAAGGGGGCCTCAGAATGTCGATTGTTTTTCAGAAAATTCTAAATGGCCGAAAATCGAATTAAGCGGAAATCAATGGTGTCAGTGGCACAGTTGTAGGCCATGAAGAGACTCATCATTTGACACCACGATTGTGACTGTGGGATGAACAGGGTGCGACATATGGCCTTGTGGAAAGTGCAACTTTGACCTGTTGGTGGTGCTAGACGCATGCGCCGATTTGTCTGCAGTTTTAGATTTCGACGATTTGAGATGTCTATATTATGCCATATTGCGCAAAAAGCAACTGGTGAGAACATGGTGAACTACGAAAAGTGGTGGTATCTATCTCATAATGCGAGGAATCTCTGTCTTTGTGTGTGTGTGTGTCCTTCGATTATCTCGACAACCGTTCATCCGATCTACTTCACACTTGGCGGGTGCATCGCTGGGGACCCAAGGAATGTGCAGTGTCGAATTTGGTGCAATTTCGACATGCAACGCGCGTAATATTAATAAACTTTGATTCGTTTTTGTCAGCATTGCTAATTCATATGGAATCTGGAACTGTCACAAAGAAGGAAAGAATTTTGAACAGGCAAGTTGGTAACGGGCACTGCAGGATGGGAGGGAGGGAAGAAGGCAGGAAGGAAGAACGAACCTCTGTCCTTATTAGCCCGTTCTGAACAGGCATGTTTTGAACGTGCACTGCAGTAGTCTAATAATGGAAGGAATCTCTCTGTCTGTATGTCCTTTTGATTATGTCGACAACCGTTCATCCGATCTGCTTCACACTTGGTGGGTGTGTTGCTGGGGACTCGAGGACGTGCAGTGTTGAATTTGGTGCAATTTGGACCCGCGGCACATGTAATATTAGTAAACTTTGAATGAACAGCCAGCCGGCGGGGCTTCCCGTGAGAAACGGTTTATTTTCCTGCAATGCCGTGGGGGTATATGACTTGAATCAGGTATCGGTATCATGCCTAAACTGCCGTGCCAAGTGGGAGCGGATCCGCGAGGCAAAGTGCTGTGCAGCTGAGTCAGAAGAAGCACGAGATGCACGCCTGGCAAGCAACTTGACTAACTATGAGGGCAAGAGACCCCTGTGTGGAGTGCTGGGTGGGTGACCTTCAACGTCACACGCGAGAGAAGATGTTTTGAACGACACGCACTAGTAATAATAAAACGTAAAATAACATTGGGTGCTTGACACCCTAACAAGCAGAATGTAAGTGAATTGCATTACTTGCTAATAATTTTTTTTTTAATGGCAAGTTATGCAATTCACTTAAATTCAGCTTGTTTTTTATCTTTCAGATCTTTAAAAGCATTGAATTAGAATATTATTCAGTTACCGTGCAAACCAGCAGTAGGTCAAGGCTGTTCTTTAACAAACTGAATGAGTGAATCAGTCCATCTTAAATACATTTACACTCTCTCTTTGTGTAAATGCTACTGACCTTCAGTTTTACAGTTTGGCACGGCTCTCAGCAACTTTGATAATGATTTCACTACTCTACACGTCACCCTCTCCAGCATAATCTTCCACCTCTGGTTCTTCATTGTGTGTTAGGTTGTTGGAGTTCCTAAGAAAGCCAAGCCTGTGGTAGGTGGCCCGCGCTCCGACGCAGGGAAGACGAAGAAACCAAAGAACAACGAACTGGCTGAAGCGCAGCTGTCTGTGAGTGGAAACATGGAAAACACTGGCCCATCTGCAGAACGCACAGAACTGGGAAAGTTGACATTGACACTTAAAAATACTTGTTTCTCCAGGTAGAGGTATGCGAGGAGAAGGCTGCGGCCGTCCTCCCTGCTGCCTGCATGCAGCAGCTGGACAGCAGCAACTGGAAGGAGAGGCTGGCGAGCATGGAGGACTTCCTCAAGGTCAGTAGCTCTAACAGAGAGGGCCCTCTACTCGGACTGTGTTCAAAAAGTCCATACGGTGGGTGATCAGAGACGACAATTACCTGCTTTCGGCCGGAAGTTTTGATTAAGTCCGGCAAATATAAATTCCTGCCGGACAAAAATACTCAATGATTATATAGATCACACCGTATAACACAGATAACCACGTCAACCCTATTGTCGTTCGCGCAAAGTCGGAATAAACTTTTAAATTAGACCTTGTAGATCTAATATGAGTGAAGATTTAGCAACTGGATTCCTTATTTCTCGTCTCAAATTTGTTCAGAAACAGATTTTGGTGGACTGATAAGGTGAAATAAGTGAAAAGTGTACGGACTTCATACAACGGAACCCGGAACTCGTGCTGAAACCTCATTGGCTCACAGAACCCGGAACTCGTGCTGAAACCTCATTGGCTCACAGAACTCGTGCTGAAACCTCATTGGCTCACAGAACCCGGAACTCATGCTGAAACCCCATTGGCTCACAGAACGCTACTACTAAGCTCAAACCCCATTGGCTCACAAAACTATGGGCCTAAAGGAGGGAGGCGCCACCCACCGAAACAGCCCATCAGGAACAGAGAGGGTTAGAGAGGCATTTTAGAATGGCTAGAATGAATAATCTGAGTGGTATTTTCAGCAAAAAACTTCAGACATGATTTTGGGACCTCAGAGACCTATATTAACTTGTTGAAAAGAAGCATAATAGGTCCTCTTTAAGTTAAAAATAGTAATTTGCACAAGTGGTTTGTTCTTTGTGTGCCTGACTGCGTCATTGTGGTAGAATAATAATGGGCATCGTATTTCGCACAATTCTAAAAAGTTAAATTAATAAATATACATTTTCATATTTATTCTATCCCTTTTTTTTTTTCCTTCCAGGCTGTTGAACGGATGGACAGCAGTGAGATGCCCTGCCAGGCCCTGGTCCAGATGCTGGCCAAGAAACCAGGCTGGAAGGAGTCCAACTTCCAGGTAATATGTTCTGTACTCTGTATTAGAGCCCAGAAATATGTCTGTTTTAATGGTTTGGATGTGGTCAGCCATCTTGTTCCTAATTTTTTAATTGGGGAGACATTCACTAGTAGGTTTGGGGAGGTCGGGGGGGGGGATCAATACTCTGATATGATTGAATTATATTGTTCCAGAAGGTATACTGAAAAGTTGATTGCATTTTATATTATGTATAAATTGTCTATCATATTTGAAGCCATCTCGTCAATTTCAAATCTTGACCCTTCATGTCGAGTCGCGCTCAAAACCCAAGCAAGCAACCAGTGCTGATTTTGACTTTGATATTTTTTTATTATATTTTTTGAAATTGTGAAAATATTTCTTGAAAAAACAAAGCTCAGCCTTGTTTTCTCCAGGTGCTGCAGTTGAAGATGGATGTGGTCACGGCGGTGGCCCAGAGGGGTCGTTTCTCGAAGACATCTGCCTCTGTGGTTCTAGAAGCTCTAGTGGATAAAGTGGGAGACATCAAGTGCGGCGGAAAGGCGAAGGAGGCATTGACGGCCATTGCAGAGGCCTGCTTTCTTCCCTGGACCGCTGAGCAGGTAACAGAGGGCAGTGCAGAAACTGGCTGATCGAGGTGTCCAGGCTTCAATCAGCTTGATATATATTTTTTTAATGCTTGATTGATGTTTTTCCTGCTTTAACAGGTTGTTTCGATGGCCTTTGCCCAGAAGAACCCCAAGAATCAAGCTGAAACCCTGAACTGGTTGTCAAATGCTATAAAGGAGTTTGGTTTTGCAGGGTAAGTATGCAGTGATGGTTGATGGGGTTTAGAGCGGGGCTGTCAATGCTGCAGCAGGATTTTTGGGGGGGCTGAGTCTAGCTTCATTAACTCGAAAAAGCATCTGTGGGCTGTATTGGGCACGTGCATGTTGACATGCACAGATCTCATATCATGATTTAATAAATGGTAATCTAGCCCACGTGAAGTTGCATTTTGATCAATCCTGCCCGCAACCTAAAATTTGTTCGACAACCGTGGTTTAGTGAGTGTTGCCCTTTGTCTAATCTGTTTTTTATCATTTTCAAATCATTGATGGAAGAATAAATAAAATGCCTTTCTCGTCTCTGACAGAGTAAATGTGAAAGCTTTTATCAACAACGTGAAGACCGCTCTTGGAGCCTCCAACCCCGTGAGTTCTGCATCTCAGTAAATTCAGTGTCCTGCTGTTCGCTGCATAGAAGGTGCTTCTTATCGACAATGTTGCCATGATTTATCTAACTGAAATGTTTTGCGTGCACATGCCTGCAGGCTGTGCGCACAGCGGCCATATGCCTGCTTGGTGTCATGTTCCTCTACATGGGAGCTCCACTGCGCATGTTCTTCGAAGATGAGAAGGCGGCGTTGCTCTCCCAGATTGACACAGAATTCCAGAAGGTACCTGAGCTGCAGTGGATGGAAATGTAGGAGTCTGTGTGTGAGAGAGATGGTGTTTAAAGGGTTGTGTGTGTTGTGTGCCAGATGCAGGGCCAGACCCCACCCGCTGCCACCAGGGGTTTCACCAGGAAGTCGGAGGATCAGGAGAAATTGGAGGATGAGGAGCAGGAGGATGGAGGTGCAGCTGAGGTGGTGGATCTGCTGCCCCGCACCGACATCAGGTAAAAGTAAAACTCAATTTTACCAGCATATTTCAACTGTAGGGGAAAATTAACTGACAATATACAAGAAGAAAATGCTTGTTTATTATGACTATTGACTATATGCATGGAATGCATATATATATTTTTATTTTTTTCATGTGCAGTGATAAGATCACAGGGGAGATGGTGGAGAAGATCGGAGATAAAAACTGGAAGATCCGGAAGGAGGGTCTGGATCAGATGGCCACTGTCCTATCTGAAGCAAAGCTCATTAAGCCCACGGTGGGAGACCTGCCTACCGCTCTCAAGGCCCGCCTTGGGGACTCGAACAAGATCCTGGTACGTACCGCACAACTCAGAATCACCTTGTTGGTCTGCTAGGCCCAAGACCCTCTTAACGAGCACTGTATGTTGGCAGGTTCAGCAGACGCTGTCCATCCTGCAGCAGCTGGCCATGGCCATGGGTCCAGGTGTCCGGCAGCACGTCAAGACCCTGGGTATACCGGTCGTTGCTGTTCTGGGAGACGGAAAGGTAGGATGGAGAAGAGTGTGGAGAACTGGACTCGATAGTCGGCTTACCGACGGCAGATTCAGCGTTGTCACAATTATGGCATTACCAGCTGATCGCAACTATTTGAGCAAATCGTAATCTTTTTGTACAATCGCAGAGTCCACGTTTGCATCCAAATTGGCAATATGGCAATAAATAGAATGTGAGTTTCCATCAGTTGGCTTGAAATGAGCTATTTATGTTCTAATCTTCAATGCCAATAAATGGCTCTTCTGCAACAGGTAGACATATAGTATTAAAATATTAAGTTCAATTCGCAATTATTTGTATGACATGTTATTTGTCAACTAAAATTCCATGATGATTTCAGTCATAATTATCTGCCTTTTTTTAATTTACCAATTGTGATTCAGAATATTCTGCAATACTCTTCAGGCAGTAAAGGAATTGATGTACAGACGCCTGTACCAGGACGGAGCTTGCTGTGATCTACCTGAACCTTGGGAAACAATGAATTATCTAATAACCACATAGCAATATTTATACTCTATTTTCCTGTATACATTTCTTATATGAATATGTTGCTATCCTTATGAGTGACAGCCATATTGACACCTCCCTCCTTACTGATACCTGCTCACTCTGCAGATGTTGATGGGATGTCATTGTTGTCTCATTCTGTCCAGAACACCGTTCGCTCTGCGGCTCTGGCCACGCTGACTGCTTGGGTGGAGCAGACCGGGCTGAAGGAGTGGCTGGAAGGAGAGGAGCTGTCTGAAGAGCTGAAGAGGGAGAACCCCTTCCTCAGGCAGGAGGTGGGATACTTGTTTATGTTCTGTTATCTGTTGCACAATTCTTCAGTCAAGGTGACGTGTCCAAAATCTCAACACGGTACCGCCCTCCGACAGGTTCTTCTGGACAAAAAGAGGCTTCTGTTTTATCTGTCTGCTCATCTATATTTGTTAGACACGAGTAGTGACTGCTATCAGTCTCGCCGTGTTTATATGTGAACTGGGAATGAATCGTCCCATCGTAGTATTTATAGTTACTAATAACGGAGGGTGAACGTTGGTTTATTCATGCCAACAATCACTTTGTTTTTGACAAATTGGATTGACTATCCGTTAACGCATAGTTTGCCACTGTCCTGCTAATTCTCAATATTCTCTGAAACTCCTAATCTATTAAGCATTCTAATAGAAATTAAAACAATTCAGTTCCAATTTAAAATCACAATACAAAACATGGGTGTTGTTTGTTTATAAATTGTTCATTTTAGGGATTATATTCATTGTTTCTAGATGTCCAGTGTCATCTACTGTATCTGTCCACTTTTCTCCTCCCAGCTGCTCTGCTGGCTGTCGGAGCGCCTCGCCACCGTGCACACCGTGCCCTTGGACCTGCAGCTGTGTCTGGCTCCGCTGTACACATGTCTGGAAGATCGCAACGGAGAAGTGCGTAAAAAAGCCCAGGACGCACTGCCTGTGTTCATGACCCACCTGGGCTTCAGCAAGATGAACAAGGCTGCAGGGAAACTCAAGGTATGAGCAAAAAGTGTCCAAACAGCACATACACTCATTAACATTCAGCCAATCAGATCATAAAATGTTGCAGTGTTTTATAATGCCCTGTTCAAGGTTAGTAGACATGCAAAGTTTACAGGATACATACAGTATTTCAGCCTGGTATGAGCTAACCTATACAGGCATTTATCCTCATCTTTTTAGCAATTCAGCTTGTTCTTTTTGTGTGTAGCCTACCTCCAAGGACCAGGTGCTGGCCTTGCTGGAGAAAGCCAGATCTTCCATGCCGGCCAAACCCGTCAAAGCCCCTGCCAGCGCTCCTCCAGCCAAGCTCGCCCTAGGTGAGTTGCCTACATTACTGCCAACCAGGGACACTGTAAAGGGAGCTTTACGAGATAAACGTCAGTAGAAAAACTGTTAATTACTGAAATTATACTAAACTATAAGTAAAACTACTGGTGTAAAAATACTCAAACACTACTCCGTGTTGGTTACGAGCAACCATTACATTTTTGGCCTCAAGTTATACATTAAAATATTAAATGCAGATGAATGGCTTAAAAATTTAAAAAGATATAATTCTTACTGTACTCTGAAGCAATTGAAGATTGTAAAGGTAGCAAAGTAAATTACATTGTGTAATGAATACTTATGAGTAAAGTTACTGACTTGGGAAAAAAAATACTCAATACTCACAAATAACTACTTAATTACAATTTTCTGATTTGTTACTCCCACCCTTGGATCTCAGCCAACTATTTTATCTCTCCACAGCACCAAGCGACACAGCAGCTGCCGTGACGTTGGATCTAGAGGCGAGCGAATCCAAGAACCCTAAAGCCGCGTCTGCAGCCAAAGCAAAAGTAAGTATAAAGAAATGAGACAGTTTGA
>OMKR01110647.1:1084-13179 GCA_900302355.1 Cyttopsis rosea | reverse complement strand
GGGGGGGGGGTGTACTCGTGTTGATTGACTACCCCATCTTGGCTGCCCAATAAAGTTATTTTATTACCTTGTTCTCCAGGTGCCAACAGACAATTTTAGGGGGAAAGTAACCAAATCAGAGTAGCAAAGGGAACAATGATTGGACTCTGTAGTCAATGAATCACCGTCAGGATACTGCTGGTATTTGAGAAGGGAGCCGCTTGACCCAGTTTTCTCAACAGTGGTATTAAAGCAGTAGGGGACATGTTCATGGAAATGGTTGGAAAATAAATGGACCAGTATAACACCAGACCCAGAGATGTAGACCCTGAAATAGCCCACTAGACCAAATGAATGTATACTACAAGTTCTTGCAATAGTAAGGCATTCGACATTTCTTTTCATTACCTTCAACCTTGGTAACACTATATTAGCACATAAAAATCAATGTAACACACCGATTGCATTATTTCCCCCATATGTGGGCACTGTCGTGCAGAGATGACCTGGTACAGATGGGCCCGGGCCCCAGGAACAACACTCTGATGGTGAGGACCGTCAACGTCGGCCTCACCCTCCTGGCGGTGCGTGATGAGGAGCAGATGGGGGTGGCAGACTATCTCTCACTGCCCGTCACGCAGGCCATCGATCCAGAAGAGCTGGAGAAACTGGTGGTGGGAGACGTGGTCTGTTTCAGCACTCCGTTAGTTAGCCCGGAAGGTAAAGAGTCTACTCTACACTAGCATTTTGACTCAACGTAATAGGAAGAGATGAGAGGCAAACACTTAAAAAGTAGTGAAGTAGTTGGTAGTCATAGTTTGGTATTAATCTGGTAATTCAACAAGAGACTGAAGACATGATGTTTGACTTTCTTTGCAATACGTTTGTTTCTTTTCTTGATTTAATTTCCTCAAGTTTCCTTACAACACATAAATTTGGAAATCTATCTGAATTTATAAATGTGATTTTTGAAGACTGGAGTCAATCGACTGTGTAAGACGCTCTCTTCCCTGCAGGCACTCTTGGAACGTGGAAATCCACGGCCAGTAGTGTCCTTCAAGTGGATCCGAAAACGGGGGCAGCCGTCGTCCGAGACTCGGGGGTAGTCACTGTGTACTACGAGATACCGGACATTCTGAGAACATACAGAGAGGTATCAGAATGTAGTATTTGTTCGAATTATTTGTAGTAAATGTCATGAATAAACTAATGGAAAACAGATTTGGGAGATATAATTATGCAAACAGCACACCCCTCTGGTTCCTATGCTGCACACCTCACTTCTCTGTAGAGATTGTGCCCTATGTTGGTTTATCAAGGTGTGAGATACATTCAACACTAAAAAGAGCCATTATACTGTACAATAGATAACTGCGTTCTTAATCAAACTTTAGATTCCTTGCCGTCACTGATCTTTGGCTCCTTTGTGTGTGCACATATGATATCCTGCTGTGGAGATTTGACTCCCAAGATTGGGCTTGAAAAGCATTAAATTTATCAATTGCTAAGCATGTCACTGTATGCTACTTGCTTTTGATACCTTCCAACTCCAGAATATGGCTTGCTCAAAATTATAAAAACCTCTAAATGCAAGTGAATGAATGATTCGTGTCATTCATTAATCTCACTAATTCATATTCACATTCACATTCATAGATGTGGGAGAAATTCACTCTTGTGTTCAGAATGAATAACTGCCATGGCATTTTCATTTATGAAATAAACCATTGCTAACCTCAGGTTGACGCGAACAGTACAGCGAACACTTGTAACTGTCAATACAGATCATAAACGGCATGAAGCTGCTTGGCTTTTATTGAATGTCGTGTTTGTGTTCAGGTGGTGGTGGAACATGTGACAATGACTGCAGTTATGGCTCAGCCTGCACCCGTGAGGAGCCACAAGGAGACCAAGGTCCTGCTCACCACCAGAGAAAGAGGAACCAACCTCATCGGTACTATTGGTAGATTTTGCTCTGGTAGCATGCCAGCAAACCGCTGAGCTCTTTTGTCATTTTATGTGTAAGCTTTGTATGTTGACTTTTTATTTTAATTGAGATGCATGCCAGGTTTTACAAGGAGACAATGAAGCACATTGGAAAACCAAAATTTTTTTTCCAGTCATGGAAAGGTCATGGAATGTGACTTGGAATATGCCCAAAATGTTCTGGAAAACAAGAGTAGTCCTGGGATTATTCAAGAGATTATTCAATTTGCGACAAAATAGTTTTTGTGCAACTATTTTTATAGTGGATATTTATATAATAGTATGTAATTAATATAAAGCGAAGAGCTGTAACTTGATGTCAGAAATGTAAAAGTCAGCAGGTGAAGGATAGTGTAAGTTGTCCCGATCTAACCAATGAGTGTGTCCTGTTGTGTGGGCCGGGTTGGATGAACGGACAAGAGGGTTCGGGTACAGTCAGGCTTTATTGTCCTTCAAATTATTAAACAAAAAGTCTCCAGAAGAAACCAACTGAAATTCACGGGCGCTCCTGTGCCCTTGGCCATTCAATGTGCTGGGGTCAGGACCCAGCCTCACCGTGAGAGCGAAGAGACAGATAAGACACATGGCAGTTTTTAAAGAAAAATGATTTCTTGAAGTGAGTGGGAACCCTGATGATCTTTGCAGCTCATCACCACAATGTGCTTTGCCTCACAGGGTCGTGCTCCTCTGCTCAGACTGAAGCTGTTGCCCATCTCCACCCAGAGACCTCCATCAGCTGCCACGTCAGCTTCACCAGCGATGCTATTGACTTCTCTGCTAACGAAGTCTTCAGCATACACACCGGTTTTGACCCCTATGCCGGTAAGGCTTATCATGAGTCAGCAGCTGTTGATTTTTCATTATAACCCTTTCCTACTGATAAAACAAAATATATTGATTTGGCAATAGAACTTATAGCATGTTTGTCTAGGCCTTTAAATACAGAGATCTGCTGTTATCTGCATTTTCAATTACGTTGGTAAATAAACTAATAAAGTAAATTAAAATTGAAGGCCTCCACCAGGAGTCCGTGAAGAGCAATAACCCCAGGTAGCTTTAGATCACTATGGTAACAGCCACGGTCAGACCGGTACTAAAAAATGTCCCGGGACGAGCGGCCCACCACCCGAGTATCATTTCCATCCCCTACAATCATCCACTACAGTACAGTGCTGTCCTTGGCTGTTAACACATAAGATCAACTCCTCATCTTCTTCTCTGCCCTCTCAGCTTCACCTGCTTTCATATGCAGAACAGAAATACAGACTGAATAAAGACTATTGCATTTAATCACAATTATCTTTTTTTATGTTAGAATTAACCCATGATGTGCCTATATACCTTATTGTCCCTTTCTTGTCTCCAGCATATTTCAGAATTCTTTTAAAAATATTTTATGGAGATAAAAGACAATTATTTTCCAAATAAAATTATTAATATAGCAAACCTTAAACTTAATTGAGTACCAAGCATAACTATACCAAATATGGGGAAAGAGGGCGGTCGCCACCCCATGATTGGCAAAAAACAAACAAAGATTTATAGACAGAATGAAACATTTTAACAAATTGAAATTGACCATAATAAATCAAATACATAAATTAATACAATTAAAAATAAAAATCATAAACAAGCAACTGACGGGATTTATCATCTACAGGACCGGTTGCCGGGTTTAGAGCAGCCGCAATATCAGTGGAAGGCTTGGAATTCATGCGCTATGTATTTTTTTTAAGTTGAAGTAGTAGTAGTTTGTGTATTTTGTACCCTGTGCGCAATGAAAGTTTGATTTACAACTCCTGCGCACGCCCTTGGGGCTGAACATCACACGGGCTGGTTCAAAGCGCACGCCGGCAATTAGCTGGCCGTTCAGGAAATGTCACGATTCTCCCGATGGCCAGTCCAACGCTGGTAACAACATATGACGGTAGGCAGTGTTTTCTGTTGGAAAGCAGTGGCTGAACTTTCAAGTGTCGTCCCAGTTCGGCATGCTCTTCCCTTACCTTCCCTGACTGTAGGGGGATGGACAGTAAATACACCTCAGGTACTCCTCAGGGCCCAGAAGCCCTTGTCTTCCCCCAGTACAAAAGCAATTTGTAAACCCAGCCTTGGTGCAGTGTTTGACTGCAGGTTCTGCATCAGAAAAAATACTGTTTACCTGCAGTTCCCATGAAATGAATTTAGCATGGGCTACAGTGTCTGGGTGACTTAATGAACCAATGAGCCTCCCTCTAGATTACAGTAAATTCAGGGGTTTAAGGAGTTTTCTCTTCGACCCTGTTGTTAGCTTATCACTTGAGGGAAACCTCAGCAGGTCTTTAATCACTCGGCTGAATTCCAACGAGAATGTAATGGGAGCGTGAAACATGAGATGAGAATAATAACCAGTAGTGCAATCATCTCCGTGTCCCTTCTCCTCCCTAGGCTTCTATACATGCTCTTTGACATTGCGGCCCCTGACTGACCAGCAGACCCGTGTGCTCAGCATGACCATGACCAAGGTGCTGGTGAAGGCCGCCCTGGAGGGCAGTGTGTTCTTTGTGGAGCAGGTCAGCGCCAGGCTGCCCATAGAGCTAGGCCTCTACTGCGACCAGACCGACCTGATGCTCTCCAGCATGCACCCCGTGGCTGACCTCACGGTCTACGGCCCCACGGCGGCTTTATCCAACATGGAGGTCAGCTGTGCACAGTGCACATATACTGCAATTCAATGTTGACACACACACTGTTGCAGGGTTGATGTATCCAACACACGTTTATGGCACCGCAGAAGCCCGAGGGCCACAGCTAACCATTATTTTCCATGAATCTGTTGTTATTTTTTAGATTATCCAATCATTCTATGCCATTAGATTAGATAAGATTTCAGTGACATGGTAAGGAAGGAAACTATGGTAAATGCTCATCACAAGTTATCTGAACCAAATCCCCAAGGCATATTGAAATTGCTTAATATGTTTACTCAGCAATCTCAAAACATATCTGATCATCTTTTTATATGATTCATGAATTAGCCCATTAGTGATCATTTAGTTGAATCGTTTTCGCACCCGTATTTGAAATAACTCTGAAGGACTGTTCCATTCCATCAGGTGGTGTGCTCCTCTCCCAGTATCGCTGTTCAGGAGAAAGAGGCCTACCATGGGTTCCCCAGCTTCTCCAAGTTGACAGTCACTGCTGTGGACCTTCAGGGAATGACCTCTGCTCACATTTCCATCAGCAGCACTTCTGCTGGCCAAAGCCTGTACATCAAGGTCACATGGATTCATGTGGCCGACCAAAACACAGCCATGCAAGGTCAGTCGTCTTAACTGAGAAGACAGCCGGTGGGTTTGAGTGTCATACTTTTGGTGACCAGAAATTAATTCTGAAAATGGTGGGGTGAGAAGGGAGCTCTGATATCATCAAAGATAAAGAATAACTTAATATTTATGTGCATAGCGCTTAAAAAAAAAACGAATTTGGTTATGGATGACTACAGACTATCGTGAAGGATTTCTGTCATGTGGTAGGGAAAAAGGCGGCACTGGTAAGACTTTGAATTACTATCAGTTATTCCATTAACTATTAAAGTGGTGTGTAATGTTATGTAGGCCATTCACATTTCACTGCAGCCCGAACAAATCTCTGTCATTAACACTTAATGGTGTGTGCTGCATTTTTGGAGTGCTTTTACTGGGTCTTGACAGGCTGCGATCTCATCTGCTGCTCTGTCTGACAGTTGCTGCTCCAGGTATCGCCCTGGAGGGAGGTCAGTCCCTGCAGAGCGTCATCGACTCCTACCAGATGATGATCTTCACCATGTTTGCAATGCTGGGGGGCACCGCCATCATCATCATCGGTAAGTACCCTTCTCCTCAGGAGCGTTGCTCTGTTTTACGCGGGCTCTGACCACAGACAATTCCATTCCAAAGGCAAGGGTTTGATTACATAGCAGGGCTCGACATTAAGACTTGTCCGGGACAAGTGGGTTTTTTGTCAGGCAAGTGGAAGAGAATTGTACTTGCAGTCAAGTCTACGGAGCCCCCCACGGCCCATGATGCGGAAAAAAAAATGTTAGGAAAGCATAATTAGTAATCCGTGAGCAAGGTTAAACCGTGCTCATGGATTTTTAAACCGTGCTCACGGATTACTAAACTGTGCTCACGGATTACTAAACTGCTCACGGATTACTAAACTGCTCACGGATTACTAAACTGCTCACGGATTACTAAACTGCTCACGGATTACTAAACTGCTCACGGATTACTAAACTGTGCTCACGGATTTCTAAACCGTGCCCACGGATTACTAAACTGCTCACGGATTACTAAACTGCTCACGGATTACTAAACTGCTCACGGATTACTAAACTGCTCACGGATTACTAAATTATACTCACGGATTACTAAATTATACTCACGGATTACTAAACTGTGCTCACGGATTACTAAACTGCTCACGGATTACTAAACCGTACCCACAAATTTGTGAACCGTACTCACGGATTAATGTGTGCGAAAATTTGCAACCCCCTGCGCGGGGCTTCCATGCATTCATGGCATTGACAATGGATGAAGACGCAGCAATGAGGACCACATCCGCCCGGTCCAATTAATATTGATTCATGTAATGCTGTATCGTTGTGTATTGGATGTTTCATGTATTGCTTTTATTATTTTCGATGACGGAGGGGGAAGCGGGACGACCCCGGTGTGCTGCCCGTTGTTGGGCTGGTTAGGGGGAAAAATAAATAAATACAAAGTAAATACAGCCTATTTTCTTGGCTGTACTTGACATTATGACATTCGTCCAGAACTCACGAGGGATTGCTTCCCCTGAATGAGCTGCGGACAGCGGCTATGGAACGAGACTGGGCGTGTCGGGAGAATTTACTATGGAGAGCCGGAGTGGTTGGCAGGCAAATTGTTTTTTTTATATTCAAAATGAAATTCAAGGACTTTCAAGTACTTTTTTAAGTATAATTTTTTCATTTCACGCAAAAAAAAAAAATCTATATTAAATAAATAATTTATATTTAAATCATTATTCAATGGGATCTTTATTAAATAAATTATAATAACAAATTTAGTTATTGTAAGTCTTTGCACAAGAACATTTGCGAAAGTGTGTGTTTGTGTACTCAATTGAATGCCCAGACCCACAGCCATTCATCCATCGTCAATGCCATGAATGCATGAAACCCGCACGCAGGGGGCTGCAAATCCGCGGATTCATAATCCGTGGGTACGGTTTAATAATCCGTGATCGCGGTTTATAATCCATACCCACGGTTTCCTAATGTTTTTTTTTTTTTTTTTTTTTTTTTCCCCCATCATGGGCCGTGGGGGGCCCACCCTGTCTTCACGTTTATGTGCCAGTCATTCCTCGGATATTTAATGTTACCCCCGCACCCCCCTAGGTGGATACTTTTTCCCCACTGGCTGGCTACTCCATATCCTTGTGGAAAGCCCTGCATATAGCCACTTTAATAAAATTTATGAATTGGATCATTTAGATGTTGACACTGTTCAACTCTTTGTTCTACATTCGCAAACAAAATGAAAAAAGGAAATTGTCTTTTTTTTTTTTTTTTTTTTACCCGGACAAGTGACTTTTGTGCCAGGACAAGTAAAAGGTCAATTTACTTGTCCAAAGGACAAGTGCCTCAAAAGGTTTAGGTCGAGCCTTGACTTAGGATTGTGTATGTTTGACCAACAAACCAACATTTCATGGTTTACAGAATATGATTGCTTTTCCTTTTTATATACTGTTAGTTCTTTGTTTGGATCAAGGTTTTTGGCCGTTTTCTTATCAATTCTTTCTCTTGGATTCATTCAGAAACCGACAACTTATCCCACAATGAGCCACCCATATTAGTTAGTTTATTAACTTGTTAAAGAATACCCACAAAATTGGAAACTATATTTATCTGGCTCTTTTTGCCAGCAGAAATTCTGCTACTCCTGAATCATTGTTCTAGTGTCACAGCAAACATTTAAGTGTCTAAGTAATGTGATCATAATTTATAGATTTATTTATAGTTTTGCTTGAAGTAACTTATGTTTATTATGTTGCTTCATTTACATTTATGTTTTTCAGTCTGCCACGCAGTCTTCTCCCCAAGGGACGGCGCTCACCCTGCCTTCATTCAAAGGACACCGCCTCCTACCTCGGGTAGGAAACTGTTTGGAACTCCTCTTATCCCAAAAGTGAATGTTCGTAGCAAGTGAAATTGAGGAGGCAGACAACATAATCCAAACAAGTAATTTCTTGTTTGCAATGAGACTTTGAGTTTGTTATACAAGGGAATAAGATATGTCCCAACAATGTAAAGTTATCTAGAGTAATGATTGGAAAAGTGATAGACGGTTTAGAAAAGGGTTTACCATCTACAACTGCTATTTCTATTCCTACCCTGCTAACTTGAAAACAAGGCAACTTCCTAATTTCTACCTACCTAAGATGCATCTTCACAGGTTTTTGATCCTCTCATCTGTCCGTTTCAGGCTTAATCTCTCCAGCGATTAATTCCTTCGACCACACGCTTCCCAGTGATGGCCCAAACAGCAGCTCCAGGCCACGTCTCTTCTCACCAGGCTACAGATCCTGATAAGTCTTCTAATCTTCTTTCAGCCCTTTTTACGGGAGTATCACCACTGGCCATTAATATCTGTTCAAGGTGCCTATTGCTCAAGATGAATGCTGGACACGACGTGAATTGAATCTTGATTACTTCAACAGTTACAAAAGTTAAAAAATAATTATGTCTAAGAAGGCAGATTATGTTTTTCTAACAGGGAGCCTTACTGTATGTTGTTTGTGTTTCTGTATTTAAAAGCAGTGTGCATATTCCACTGGGTAATCTTTTGTATTTCCTTAAATATATGAAAATGACTATTGATGAGTGAATTTCTAGTTTGCGCCTACAAAGTTTGTCCTGCGTATTTCTTTTATACTACTCAGCACTATGGTTTGTAGTATTTATTACTCAAGGTTTGGATATTGAAACTCAGGATGTACCACACTTTTGTCGGCAAATGTTGAACTTGAAAATGTTTGTTTCAATGACAGTAATGATAATGTGCATGAAAATGTAGCCAATTGTTTTTGTGAAAAGACCACTGAAGCCGTCCTTTACACAACTGATAAGCCCCTCCATATGTGCACATAATTGGACTCATGAAAAGTTGTTTGGTCCATTTGTTTCTGTGGCGTACTTCTGCAATTTAGCTGCACTTCGATTGCAAGTGCTGATTTTTATTTTTTTGAGCCAAAACATATCCTCCTCTCACTAAACAATGTGAAACAGTCACAATGTGAAAGTCAAGAAATGTGAAACATCTTTCAGCTTTTAGAACAGTCCATTTGCTCAGCTGCAAAAAGCAATCAATGTGACCTGGTTTTGTTTCTGGAAATTCTTTGTGTGACGGGTGTGTGATCTTGCCTGCCTACATGGCTAGGCAGTAATTACTGTAGGTTCTGTTAAATTATTAACAAGACACAAAGTGTGGCATTGTTTGTAATGAGCTATTTTTGTATTTGAAAAATAAAATATTGGGTTGCAAAGACTTGTATTTAAGTTAGCTAGTTAACTTGTTTTTTACTGGTTCTGAACAAATATTCTTCCCCTGTGGGATTTTCAAATGTTTCACTGTATTGATTGATTTTGTAGCCATGCGCCTTACTATCGTAACTCTAATGCTTTCAGCATATAAACAAATTTAATTTGCATGTGAAATTTTGTCCTTGCCTTCACAAATTAAAATTTTTACTTTTTCCTGGCTTGTCGCATCTTTTTTTTTTTTTTTTTCTATTTAAGTTTAAATAAAACATTTTTTGCTATTACAGTTCTCTTTCAACATTGGCTCGGTATCTCACTATGGCAGGGGTCTCAACCCGGTACGAGGTCGGTACGTGGGGGCTATTGCCTACGCAAGCAAAGGGTCTCCCTCCCCTGGTAGGTTTGTGTGCGCATTCAACCAGGGGTCTGGCTTTGTCCTGGGCCCTCTCTATCCAGGAGATATGTAAAGTGAGTTGGTCCTCGCATCAGCTTGGCCATATTTTATAGTTTGGATGTTACCGCACCATCCTTGGAGCCTTCTGTCCGAGCTCACTGTTTGTCAGCTTGAAAATGGTTGGGAGTTGGTCTTCAAGATATGCTTGCCTGGCAATACGGGAGTCGGTATATCCCCATAGTGAGATACCGAGCAAATGTTGAAAGAGAACTTTAGGTTACATAACGTAACCCTGCTTCTGATAACATGAGTCAGGTATCTCACCGGACAGACCAAAGTTACATTTCCCTATACTGAACATGTTTTACCTATATTAAACCCATTTTTAAAGAAGCCATTTGTCACTGTACTTTAGATTCTGCCCTTCAACTCTAAATAAACGAAACTTTAAATAAAAATTGTCCACACTAATTAATAAATTGACAAACCCAAACATCTCTCATTCATTATAGGCTGCAGATTTGAAACTTGTTCAAATTAAGCTTACAGCAGGTTAACTTTTCCCAATAAGTTATTCATTTTTCATCAGTAATGTTTTCAACTCTTCTATAACAGTTGTCTGTTTACTTTGATGTACAAACACGTTGAAGTGTTATGACAGCATAAATTCTTCATGGTTTTGTCTTTTCTTTTTACAATCACATTGTCTACAAACAGCTGTTGGCCAATTAAACAGGAATATATATCAAACCGACTGAATTAGATGTAAATAATTTTTTCAAAAAAAATTTAAGTCGTAAAAGGAAAAATTTAATATTTTACACGTTTGCATTATAGTTACAGCTAATTTCAGATGTACCCCGAGCCAATAACGCGCGCCTCCCTCCTCAGTTGTAGCACAGAAGCCGAGGGGATTAAGAGGCTGTGATTATCTGACGCTCCCCCCTGAGACGCGTTTAAAGGTCTGAGACCACTGATCAAATATGTCTGTGTGTGTCTGTGACAGTAGGCGGCTCTCTGGCCAACTGGGCTCATTTGTATGCCTCCACTGGCACCGGGACGCAACAACTGCTACACGGGCCTTGTGGGAATGAAGTAACTAGAAAGTCGATTACAAATGCCATGATACTAGGTATGACCCGCTCAGCGTGGCCGACACATGAAACCCCAATCTGTTGCACCGCATTCACATCAAACGTTGACGATCCATACGATGAGATCTCGTTACCGTGGTGATTTTATCCACAGATTACCACAGCAGGTCTGTGTCATTGTGTCCAGAGATGAACACAACACCTATATGCACGACCGCATGTGAAAATATCTCCGCGTAACAACAATCTCCTTGGCAATATTCCCTACCCATGCCCGAGATGTCATTTAATAAGCGCGCCAGCTGTATAACACAGGCCAAGACCATGGTCAGGGCTCAAGGGTATACACTAGTTTGACTAGCCCATAAAAAAAGACGGTATGTTAAGTGGCACGTTGTATAAAGAGACCAACCACCAGCTGCTTTTGGGAGATATGGACCAATTCGGGGTCCGTTTCAATGTCTGCTTTGATTGAAATGATCATTCATAAGCAAAACGACCATTTCTAAATCGCATTTCTAAATAGTGGCATGCTGGCTGTAAACAGTATATCCGGTACATCTATTGCTAATTAGGGCACTCATCCATGTTAAGCAAAAATGACACTCAATTTATCCTGCACGTGAGTAGCACAGCCCCACCTGTCATGGTGTCACAGTGATGAGAGCCATTGTCTCGGCTCCTGGGTGAAGGGAGGAGGCTGCGGCTCCAGATGACTCGCTGCAGAGCCGTGCGCGAGAAGAGATCAATGAATCTGGACAGTCAACGAGACCTGACAGGAATAGTATATACTGTGACAGCTCTACTCTACTGGAAACATACACGACCAGGGAAATTCCTTTTTTGTGGATCGATTTCTTTTCGTTGTGTGCCTTTATTTTTTTTTTACAGGTTGATTTTGAGGTTTTCTGCCTCAAAATCAACCTGTAAAATAGAACATGTGTGCAAAGGAATCCGCATCTTAAGGGTAAATTAGGAACAACGCAGACGTCAAAATATGATATGATCAGATTGTTCCCAGCATGACGGAGGGGGAACGCCCTCACCCGGTCTCACTCTAGCCCTCCTCTGTAGAGTGGACATTATACACTGGCTTGTG